>JAHBBA010000547.1:0-10595 GCA_018806925.1 Skeletonema costatum | reverse complement strand
CTCTGATTTGGATTGGTTGAGTGATGTCCCTCCAAATCTGACAGATTGAACGAACGCTTATCTAAATGGAAGGCTCGAGTAAGTACGGCGACGGTTTGACTTGAGACTTGAGCTACGAGAGGGGTGCCCATACTCTCCACGTTAATACTTGGTGCACAAGCCTAAAATTGGAGGGGGGAAGAGATGCACAGTGCCTTCAATGATCAGCATGCAAAAGAGGGGTGGCAGGCAACATCTCATCAGGCGGAACATGAGGAGGGAGTCTCCATCGTCCAATACGATGAAGTCATCCACCAGACAACGATGTTGTATGTTGTGTATGCAGAAAAAAATGGATGGCACAGAAAAAAAGAATATGCGCCGACCGGAATCGAACCCAGGGCAAATGCTTGGAGAGCATTTATGTTTACCACTCAACACCATCGGCGCCATGTGTTACACTTGCTGTTACACTGCGGGTTGTACTAAAATGAGCGTTGGTAGTAAATATAAAGATATTAATGAAGACAATTGGCAGGTATGACATTTGTTACCTATGTTACCTACGTTACACATGTTTTCAATGTTATCTCTTACAATCTTCTGAGAAGTCACTTCTCACAGGTTGATTAAAACCAGACTTTCATGTCGTTGTTGCTCCAAGCCCAATTCTTCCTGGAAGTATGACAGCCTGAACGCACTGATGAAACTGCCAAAAGGTTCACAGTGATGGAGGTACTCTTATCTTACCTATCTATCAGGATCTTGGCCGGATGAATGTCAGTGGGCGTGAAGTATACTTCCAGATATAAACTGCGCAAGCGAGGTCAATTCTGCCACTCATCTCGCACTGGTTCCCCCTGATCTCCGCACTATCAACTCAGTGCGTGAGAGAGGACTGCTGGATTCTAACCATCGGATGCGTTCAAATTAGGGTTTACACTCGGCACTTCGACCTATTGATTCGCAAAAGGATTTTTCTCAAAATTTCACGTGTGATACACTTGCTGTGCTACGATTCGTCTGAGCCTTTCCGATCCTTATGCCCATTTTACGCGATAAAGTACCTCCAATTTTATGGGAGGGCTGAAACGTATGGAATCCCCTTCGAAACAATCTTGCATAGTTTTCCTGACAGAGTAACGTGTCCAATTCTTCGGAAATGGTCTTCCGGGAGTGTCCTTGTGCTGTTATAAAAGTGGAAGAAACCTCTAGCTTCGTAATCTGGCATCTTGTTTCCAGTGGACTTGTGTTTGTCAGTATACTCAATGCTATGAAATGTAAAGCTCTCGGTCCGACGCCTAATACAGCGAAGGAATCTCTAAACTCCGTCAAGCTCGTAATTACACCTATGAATCTTTTAGTGTGGGACGCCTCAGATTTCTAAATAGAGAAGGATGTCAGCTCCCGAGGTCAAGATGGAGCCAAACGTAGCATCTAGAGGTTTTTGTGGTTACCAAGCCACTTACTATGATCTCTAATGCTGTGGAGATGGACACTAATACGACTAACTACCAACAGATCTCAGCAACTTAATAACAACACCACTACAAAACATACCACACGATTGTTCGACCAACCAATCAGCCATACCAGCCATCTATCATACAGTGGAGTGGTCCATACTTTAGCAGAGGGCAGAGCATGAGCAGAGCCAAACAGCGTACAATGCAGGCACAGTTGCAATTACTTCAGATGACATCGACTACTCAATCGGAAGGTCCGATGAATCGATTATGATTGAGGCTGAGAGGCACCGCACTTCATACTTCGACCTCATGGTTTGTGTGATGCATCGCATCGTGTACCATAATGCTCCATATACTGACAGGGCAGGAGAGTGCAGGAGAAGAACGGGAAGTCACGTAGCAGCAGAGTGAATGCTGAAAAGTAATGAGACGTGGCTGCATCTACGACCGAGCCCATTATACGAGGAGGTGAAGTCACTTCATTCTGCGCACTGTTCGTGGGATATCATGCCATTATTTGCTCTGATTCTGATCTCTGTGATCTCGTGATGCTGTGCAATAGGACAGAGATGAACAAATACGTAAGATCTAACCACCATTGCTACTACTACCACAGATGCTCAGCATCTTGATATTAATACGTGCCACTACAAAACACATCACAGTCATTCCGAGACACGTATATCAAAGGAGCAGCTATACAATACTGTATATTGCATGATGGATATAGTATAATATAACAGATTGAGTGTTATCTCTTCTATTCGACGCTGATGTCTTTTGTCTAAAAGATTGCGTACAAGCGACGCCGCCGATGCGATGTATCTAGTGGCCCACACGGCGTCTTGTTTCTTCTACTGCCGTCTACTATTGTCATGTCATTCACTGCTGCTCACAAGGAGGCAGCAGCATGAACCCATCGCTATGGTAGAGAGCCATGGCATGCAGATGGCAGATGCCTCGCCGATCGTCAACAACAAATATCATGTCTTCTGATCTAATAATATGCACTCTTTCGGCCATGAATGTATGCATTGTACTCGTTTAGAAATATGACATCATTTGACCGGAGATAGATACAGTGGTCGTCTATTGATCATTTCCTGTCTATCTATTCGATGCACACATGTCATGTTCATGTTCATGTTCATGTTGTCAACATTGCCGCCGCTGCCGCTGATGTGTTGTGTTGGTTGAATGAGGCCGATACGGAACAACATAGTGGTTATCGCGAACCGCCGACTACACCATTGAGTTCTACGTGAAAAAGCGATCTAGGCACGTCATTGTTGGTGTGGGATACGGTCGTTCAACGATATTATGGTGCTGGTTGTTCGGCGGCCGGTCTGATGAGTTGTGTTGGCCATCGTGAAGCGGAGAGTTGAGTTTTTGTTGCGACACGAAAAGCAAGCTAAGCTTTTTCCGCGAGATAGATAGAGGATGACAAGTGACAAGAGTGAGATTTTGAGTGAGAGTGGGTATGTGCTTGCAGCTCGTCTCTAGAGAGAGAGAGAGAGAGAGAGAAGCAAGCTAGAGCCTGATCGACCTTCTTCCTTGATTCATGCTAGAAGATGTTAGCTAGCTAAGTAGTACCTTGGTAGTAGGAAGGGGCATGTCTCTCTAGGTCAATTGCTTGCTAAATTTGTGCGTTGGATTTCGTGCGTTGAATTATAAGGTTGTGCTGATGTGCGGCAGGATCAACTGATAGATGGGAGAGATACCAATTCCTATGCTTATCAAGGCCGTCACAAAAGCACTCATTTTCACGACGCAGCAGCAACCTCCCCACATGGGAAGGATACCAATTCCTACGCTGATCAAGGCCGATATGGAAGCTGCTGGTCCGTACGCACAAAGGCATTCATTTTCACGATGAAGCAGCAACCTACCACACAACATTCGCAATTATATCATGCAGGAAACGAGCTGAATGCTGCCATCGACGCGGATGCTCAGGCTGCACGTTTGCCCAACCATCCAGCCATACCAGCCATCTATCATACAGTTGGAGTGTTCATACATGCCGAGGGGAGAGCAGAGCAGAGCCAAACAGCGTACAATGCAGGCACAATTGCAAATACTTCAGATGACATCGACTACTCAATCGGAAGGTCGATGAATCGATTATGATTGAGGCTGAGAGGCACCGCACTTCATACTTCGACCTCATGGTTTGTGTGATGCATCGCATCGTGTACCATAATGCTATATATACTGACAGGGCAGGAGAGTGCAGGAGAAGAACGGGAAGTCACGTAGCAGCAGAGTGAATGCTGAAAAGTAATGAGACGTGGCTGCATCTACGACCGAGCCCATTATACGAGGAGGTGAAGTCAACTTCATTCTGCGCACTGTTCGTGGGATATCATGCCATTATTTGCTCTGATCTCTGATCTCTGATCTCTGATGCTGTGCATAGGACAGAGATGAACAAATACGTAAGATCTAACCACCATTGCTTACTACCACAGATGCTCAGCATCTTGATATTAATACGTGCCACTACAAAACACATCACAGTCATTCCGAGACACGTATATCAAAGGAGCAGCTATACAATACTGTATATTGCATGATGATATAGTATAATATAACAGATTGAGTGTTATCTCTTCTATTCGACGCTGATGTCTTTTGTCTAAAAGATTGCGTACAAGCGACGCCGCCGATGCGATGTATCTAGTGGCCCACACGGCGTCTTGTTTCTTCTACTGCCGTCTACTATTGTCATGTCATTCACTGCTGCTCACAAGGAGGCAGCAGCATGAACCCATCGCTATGGTAGAGAGCCATGGCATGCAGATGGCAGATGCCTCGCCGATCGTCAACAACAAATAATCATGTCTTCTGATCTAATAATATGCACTCTTTCGGCCATGAATGTATGCATTGTACTCGTTTAGAAATATGACATCATTTGACCGGAGATAGATACAGTGGTCGTCTATTGATCATTTCCTGTCTATCTATTCGATGCACACATGTCATGTTCATGTTCATGTTCATGTTCATGTTGTCAACATTGCCGCCGCTGCCGCTGATGTGTTGTGTTGGTTGAATGAGGCCGATACGGAACAACATAGTGGTTATCGCGAACCGCCGACTACACCATTGAGTTCTACGTGAAAAAGCGATCTAGGCACGTCATTGTTGGTGTGGGATACGGTCGTTCAACGATATTATGGTGCTGGTTGTTCGGCGGCCGGTCTGATGAGTTGTGTTGGCCATCGTGAAGCGGAGAGTTGAGTTTTTGTTGCGACACGAAAAGCAAGCTAAGCTTTTTCCGCGAGATAGATAGAGGATGACAAGTGACAAGAGTGAGATTTTGAGTGAGAGTGGGTATGTGCTTGCAGCTCGTCTCTAGAGAGAGAGAGAGAGAGAGCAAGCAAGCTAGAGCCTGATCGACCTTCTTCCTTGATTCATGCTAGAAGATGTTAGCTAGCTAAGTAGTACCTTGGTAGTAGGAAGGGGCATGCTCTCTAGGTCAATTGCTTGCTAAATTTGTGCGTTGGATTTCGTGCGTTGAATTATAAGGTTGTGCTGATGTGCGGCAGGATCAACTGATAGATGGGAGAGATACCAATTCCTATGCTTATCAAGGCCGTCACAAAAGCACTCATTTTCACGACGCAGCATCAATCTCCCCACATGGGAAGGATACCAATTCCTACGCTGATCAAGGCCGATATGGAAGCTGCTGGTCCGTACGCACAAAGGCATTCATTTTCACGATGAAGCAGCAACCTACCACACAACATTCGCAATTATATCATGCAGGAAACGAGCTGAATGCTGCCATCGACGCGGGATGCTCAGGCTGCACTTCATACCCACCTTGGTCACATAGCATGGAGGAAGACGGTCAGTCTTCACGGGAAGAGAGGTGTGTCGCGTGAATCAAATCTACGGCGTGATGTGATCGATTATAGTGAACGATGCTGAGAGTTCTGGGAGACGTTTGCTGCCGCCGCATTTGCGAAAAGTACAAAACCCCATCAGAAAATCCGTGAACAAATGGCATGCGCTTTCGTGGAGAGCGTCAGAGTAGTCAATGTTAAACTTTTCAGAGTCTCATGATCGTTATGATTTTATGAATGACGGCAAGATGAAGGCGGGCAACCAAGAGGGAGGCAGGCTCCAACTCAACCATCATCATCATCTGCGAAGAGAAAGAGATCAAGTATGACGAGCATACTCAGAGACCATGAGTGATTCATGTGTTTTTTTTCCCGCAAACATAGTACTAATTTCCTACGTACAAGAGCCGTGCGTTAGAAAACCAAATCCCAAGATCCTCATTACCTCCAACAGCTTTAGCACTTTCCCTCCTTGACTTGGCGGCAGACTAGCTTGCAGCATCGAATAAAAGCAAGCCATAGCATGCCTAACCGGGCTACCAGATGCCGTAGTCATCCACCCTACCAAGAGGAGCGATTAGTATTGGTGGTTGGTTCCCGCCGCCGGGCCACGGGCAGCAGGCATGGAAATCAAACGCTATCCAACGAATCGAGGGGATAACACAGATATCCCCCCATCATCACCTCCTCATGAGAAGTACCACATCAACATCCTCGGATGGCGAGCTGTTGCAAAGATTTTCGTGTGAGAATTCACATCACAAAGGTGGAACCCAGATTGATCCTTCAGATCTTTGACCAAAATTAGTCTCCGGCAGAGCGTCTGTACCCACTACGAGAATCAATGCGCTATGGGTGATGGCTATTCATCAATAATCTCCCCGCATTATTTGGTCCGCAGCCAAAGAAAAACCATCACTCTCGTACCGGCCCCCTACATCGCGTAAAAATGACCCCTGCAAAACCAACGGTTAGGAGGGGTGTTTCGAAAACACGCAGCAATGCCTCAATCCTTCCTCCTTCTGCCGTCGGTGTTGTGGGCAGGGCACTACTATCTCCCGTGGATGTAGAATTTGTGCATCCTCTTTGGTGTTCGACGGAGATAATCCTCATCATTTCCGTCCAATGTTGCTCCGCACGTCTGGTGTGCATCTCAAAGAAGCACAAACTATTTTTCCTGGGTGTTGTAGGTAGACTGCATGTACAGTTGTCGAGGCATGTGGCTGGGGCAAAACAATCTTCGTTCCCGATTGCTCATATGCCGGAAGGCTCCCCTCCATCACTGCTACCCCAATTATCATTAACTGTATGTAGTCATTAGCAGTGGGCGGCTGCTGTCGGGGAGAAGCGCAAAGCAACATCACTTGACTGGATGGTTGCTGCTGCATCTTAGAGAGGGCAAGTTCAAAAGAAAAGCTAGTAGATACGGGGTGGACGCGATTGGGAGACGGATAGCAATATTGCAACCAAGCAGGCCTGTTGGGCCAAAAGAGTTTGTGAAAAAGGTCCGCGGCCCTGATGCAATCCGATTCTACTGTCTTACCTCTTCTTCCAGAGACGTGCTTTCCTCCCGCCGAAAAGAAGGATGACAGGCGCACCACCAGATGAATGATGAGGGGAAAGAGGGTAACTAGAATTACCATCTGCTGCTATGTGCTGCGGGTATTATCTGGAGATGACTGGGGGACTCTTTTGCAGGTTTTGGGAACGCTGACAGCTGGGAAGGAGTCGCCGTCTGAATGCAATCCGACTCAACATTCTTCTTCTTCCGTCATATCTTCCTCCGCGCGGAAAAAAAAGGATATGGGGCCGACATCAGATGAGATGAGGGGAAGAGTGTAACGAAATCATTTGCTGCTGTGGCAACGGAGAAAAAAGCTGAAAGATGATTTGCAGTCGTTGGTAGACATTTCGGTAACGTTGACATTTTGCAATGATTCGACTGCCCATGCTGCTCCTACTTTCATTGAATTGACAGCCAAAAGCAGGGAAATCCAAACAAAGGATTACATTCGGCATATCACCCAATAACAAAATTGCAAGTGCGACATTGTATCTGTGCAAAGCGAATTGGGCGGAAAATAGTGTGGCAGTATGCGGCGATTGGGGAATGAGAAAGATGACCAAATACATTGTCGTGCCAAGCTATCCACCGCAAGCAAATAACAAGACGAGGAAATACAATATCAAATTCTTGGAATGTTGTTCTCGTTACTTTCCTCAATGGAAGGACAAGCCGAAGTCAGAAAAGACAGTTTATTATTTGTCTATTACGCACTTTCCTCCTGCTCACCGCGTGATGTTTGTATGGAATCCTCCAAAATCTTGGACACAGCGGTGGAGGATTCCTCTGAGTGTAGGTCGAATGTCAGGGCTGAAAGAAACAACACAAATGCAAATTTGGGGGAGATACAGTTCCACTTCGCTACTCCAATGCTACACCGAAATGCTATTGCAATGGAGCTGGGAGAAGCAATACGGGCTGTGTTTGCGTGAAAAGAGGGAAACTGTGCTCAATGATACCCATCTCAATTGTTGGAGAAGTTTCAGGAGAAGCAATGGCTACAATCCCATCACGAAAATGATTGCGGCATCTACAGGCAAGTGTTGACCGTGCTAATGAGGTAATTGAAAACAAAATCATCCCTGAGATTGAAAGGCAAGCAAATCACCCTGCCAGTGGCAACACAAACCATCCAAATGTGGTCCCACAGTGAATGCGCCAACAATAACGAGTTCAGTAGGGAGTGCCGACCATAACAATTGCTCTTTGCGGTGAAACAGCTTGTGGCAATAGATTCACCAACGCCAAAGCAAGTAAGAGCACAGAGTCCGTGCACGTTTTGTCGTCATGGAATTCAAAAGTGATAAGTAACAGCGACCCTCGTGTTGGAAGCGGGGCAAAGGCCGTCGTTCCCTTTTCAGAAAACGAAATCATCGGAGAGTACATCGTGTGAAGTGAAAAAGCGTGGAGGAAACATGTCTAATTATTGCGTTTGATATCGGCGAGGGTTACGTGATTGACGCAGAGAAGAAAGGGAATGCTATGAGATTCATCAGCATAGTTGCGACCCAAACTGTGAGCTCATTGTTAGAGTGGCATCAAGATATGAGGAAGAGGGCTTGGATTCGAGCGAGCAAACCTATTGCTGTGGGCGAGTGGATCAGCATACAAATATCACTCCAATCCTGCTGTGTGTGCAGGCAATTCTTCTTTAACAACCAGGGTTGTGTCTGCGGTTCGAAACGTTGCCTCAAGCCGAAGAGAGATAGCAATACAAAACGCGAGCCCTGCAGATATCGATGACGAGAAAATTGGCTAAGAGTTAATCGCTAAGTAATAATGAGTCCTTCCGTATTCATGCATTTGTTACATATTGCTCGAAGCGACGTCCATGCTCAACCCACGACACCAAATCCCCATTGCTCATGATCACTCTCTTCTCCACTTATCTCGGAAAGCTCATAGATAGATTAAACCTCTGACATAAGTAACTCTTCAATATGTTGAGGCATAGTTGCCTCACAAGAATCACTTTCTCTTCATCTGCATCAAAAGAGTTTACTTCCATTTTGCCTCGATTCCAAAAAGTTGGTACATGAGTAGCCATAGTGGAGCAAAAAGCTCGCATCCCATCACCCACGCCAGAGCAGTTATGCTGATCTTCGCAAGGAAAGTGCAGGGGCAGTAGTAAGCTGATCTCCGTCAGGGCGAGTTGGAGGATGCAAAGGATCAAAAAGAGGAGCCTCGAGGCAAAAATGTTCCGAGAGGGTTTCGAACCCCCGACCTTTTCGGTGGTAAACGAAACGATCTACCACTGATCTATCGGAACCGGTTATGAGTACTGGTTTCATCAAACTTTTATGAAGTACAATACTACTTTTTGAAGCAAGGTCTCTACACCACAGTTAGTATTTTGCTACATAGCATATCTGTTCCCAAGCTAAACAGCTATTGTAGTCTGCTGGAAAGTCAGCAGACCTTCATCTTGCAGGAAGAAGGATCACAAAGGGACTGCACTTTTGTTAAGACCCGCACTGCTCGTTGCAAAAATCAACTCAGGGAAACGTAGTCGTTGAGAAGAGCAGCACCGCCAAATCAAACTCTTTAAGCAGCAACTTGTAGACGATGCCTTAATTCTACGATCTACACGACATATTCTCTCTCTTTCATCGTCATACCGATCATCAACAACAGTTACACGCGTACTTCTCGTGGCTTCGTGTTCATTATCCCAAACTAAACAGTCGAATGTATTGACGCTAGAATAGAGTAAGAAGTTCAAGTAGGCTTGATCTGGGAATCCAGAATCCACGGAAAAGCTCATCTTTGTGTCTTATGTGCTGTAACACACTTAAATCTGACGTCACATAAGCAGGCTAGGGTCTACACGCGACTGGTTACTGCATCTCAATCATAGTGTAATCAGAAGTGACAGCACTTACTACGGAATTAATCAAGTTAGTACCGAACCGACCGAACGTCTGTTGATCTAAATGAATGTGAGACCTTGCTATTCACCCTCCTGTTTTGATCTCCGCGAATTTACACCTCCACTCACCACTCAATCACCACGCCAACAAAATCTTTCGCTACATAATAGCTCTCACCACACTGATTCATCCGCTAATACATCGGCAGACGGTTAACAGAGGAGAAGAAATATGCCCAAAGAAGTGTCCAAGAGCGATGGTGGTTCCACCGCCGCCGACAACAGCATGGAAATCAACGTACACGTCGATGGATTAACTATCCCCATCAACCCTCACTCATGAGAAGTACACATCAACATCATCGGGAGAGCTGTGCAAAGATTTCGTTGAAAATTCGCTCACAAATGTGGACCCTAGATAATCCTTCAGATCTTGACCAAAATAAGTCCGGCAGAGCGGTCTCACACACTACGTCATGCGCTATTGGTGATGGGCTATTCATCAATTATTCACGTCGAGTGGTCATCTGCGGAATCCCCGGCTTTCGTCTCGCTTCCTCTCGTACTCGGCGCCTCACATCGACGTAAATATGACCCTCAAACCACGAAGAGGGTGGCTCCAACCAAGGCGAAGCCTCATCTCCCTCTGCAAGCCGGCGGGGGTCACCCCTCCCACTTCAAATTGATGTAAATTTGTTGCATCGCTCTGCGCGTCTTGTGCGACTGAAGAGCCACCATATCCATTCTAATCGTTGCCCCGCACGTTCTGTTTGTTGACATCTCAAAGATTTCAATGGCATAATTCCTGGCGTGTGGGACACATTCAGCGTCGAGGCAGCTGTGGACAAAATAATATT
>JAHBBA010000545.1:0-11085 GCA_018806925.1 Skeletonema costatum | reverse complement strand
ATTGGTTGGTCGAACAATCGTGTGGTTATGTTTTGTAGTGGTGTTGTTATTAAGTTGCTGAGCATCTGTGGTAGTTAGTCGTATTATGTGTCCATCTCCACAGCATTAGAGATCATAGTAAGTGGCTTGGTAACCACAAAAACCTCTAGATGCTACGTTTGGCTCCATCTTGACCTCGGAGCTGACATCCTTCTCTATTCAGAAATCCTGAGGCGTCCACCACTAAAAGATCATAGGTGTAATTACGAGCTTGACGGAGTTTAGAGATTCCTTCGCTGTATTAGGCGTCGGACCGAGAGCTTTACATTTTCATAGCATTGAGTATACTGACAAACACAAGTCCACTGGAACCAAGATGCCAGATTACGAAGCTAGAGGTTTCTTCCACTTTTATAACAGCACAAGACACTTCCCGGAAGACCATTTCCGAAGAATTGGACACGTTACTCTGTCAGAAAACTATGCAAGATTGTTTCGAAGAGGATTCCATACGTTTCAGCCCTCCCATAAATTGAGGTGACTTTATCGCGTAAAATGGCATAAGGATCGGAAAGGCTCAGACGAATCGTAGCACAGCAAGTGTATCACACGTGAATTTTGAGAAAATCCTTTTGCGAATCAATAGTCGAATGCCGAGTGATAACCCTAATTTGTAACTGCATCCGATGGTTAGATCTCAGCAGTCCTCTCTCACGCACTGAGTTGATGGTGCGGAGATCAGGGGGAACCAGTGCGAGATGAGTGGCAGAATTGACCTCGCTTGCGCAGTTTATATCTGGAAGTATACTTTCACGCCCACTGACATTCATCCGGCCAAGATCCTGATAGATAGGTAAGATAAGAGTTACCTCCATCACTGTGAACCTTTTGGCAGTTTCATCAGTGCGTTCAGGCTGTCATACTTCCAGGAAGAATTGGGCTTGGAGCAACAACGACATGAAGTCTGGTTTTTAATCAACCTGTGAGAAGTGACTTCTCAGAAGATTGTAAGAGATAACATGTGAAACATGTGTAACGTAGGTAACATAGGTAACAAATGTCATACCTGCCAATTGTCTTAATTATTGTCTTTATATTTACTACCAACGCTGATGAAAGTACAATCCGCAGTGTAACAGCAAGTGTAACACATGTGGCGCCGATGGTGTAGTGGTAACATAAATGCCTTCCAAGCATTTGCCCTGGGTTCGATTCCCGGTCGGCGCACATTCTTTTGTCTGTGCCATCCATTTTTTTCTGCATACACAACATACAACATCGTTGTCTGGTGGATGACTTCATCGTATTGACGATGACGACTCCCTCCCTCATGTTTCGCCTGATGAGATGTTGCCTGACACCCTCTTCTTTTGTATGCTGATCATTGAAGGCACTGTGCATCTCTTCCCTCCTCCAATTTTAGGCTGTGCACCAAGTATTATACGTGGAGAGTATGGCACCCCTCTCGTAGCTCAAGTCTCAAGTCACACCGCCGCCGTTGCTTACTCGAGCCTTCCATTTAGAGAAGCCGTTCGTTCAATCTGTCAGATTGGAGGGACATCACTCAACCAATCCAAATCAGAGGAAGGTCGGGATTATTATAGATGATGACTGGTCCTGATGTTTCCTGATTGAGCAAAGCTTTGTGCTATTTGGGGTGAGGATAGAGAAACCAAAGCTGGCACTGAGGGTGAGAGAATACCCTGTCTAGGTAGAGAAAACAGTCAGTGTACAACAATTACCCGCAGGTGTGTCAGCTCGCAGTTTCGAGTAATACCCGTGAACTAACGGGCAATAGCTGAAGAGACCTTTTATGGCTAATTATGTAAAGCGACGGTCGGTCTGTGGGGATCAGGGCAATAGCTGTGGACAGCCAACTGGCATCGGGTACTAGCTGTACATAAACGCACACAAAAGTTACTTCCATTCTTCCCTTCTCGTGTTAATACCAAGATAGATACTTCTTAGCCCCTTAGAAGTTCCACCTGACGTACTATATAATACCTGTTACATTATTATTAAAAAGTGCATCAATGATGATGTGAACAGTCATCTCAATTTCAGAAATACGAATAGACACCATGTGCAAGGAATAGAGGCTCTTAACTGAACATGACTCTACATAATATTATATTCTCTAGTCCATACATATCCAGCACAAAGAAAAATTCATGGTTCAAGCTCTTAGGTTTCACATCATTCTTCTCTCTCCACTCCGGCTCAAGGCTCCTCCACATTCTATTCTTTTTCTATAACACTGTTGCACTCATTCGAATAAAAGGCATCTCTTCAGTGTGCCACCCGACCTTTATCCACCGTGTACTAAGTACTACTCAGTGAACGTAAAGACTGCCTCTCATACAAGACGATGTTTGGGTTGAACGACTCATTCTCATCGTTTCGATTCGACTGCTCCATGCTGCGCTGAGAGCATCGTAGACGTTTTGCTGCAGAAGGATGCTGTCCATTCGAGAATCACCCATCGCCTTGTTGCTTCTTATCTTTCATTGTAACATTATGGATCATCAGTAATCGATTAAAATTGACTCATTTCAAGCCGAGAATAGATACTAATTGCTTTGTTGTGTTGGTGCTTTGTTGTGTGTCCACCCATTCGGACTCTTTATCCCTGCCGATGTTCTCACATGTACGTGAGCCCTCGTCAGCTCTGCAGCTTGTTGTGTGATATGATGGAGAGGGAAGCGCTCCATTACACTATTCAAACGATTTTTCAACGACTAACAACTACTCTCCCAAACGAAATATACCTTTACAGAAATGAATATCGCTAATGCACCCATTTTGCCAAGTAAAAATAATGACGGTAGATGGTTGTTAGAGAGCAATTCGATGAGCTACCGGCTAGGCACCCCTTTCAAAACCATCCTCTTCGCACGGAGGCCAGCGGAAACATTGTCAAAGGAGCAGTTCATAAGGACAACATATGATTGGATGTTTCCATTTGTGTCATGCATCTTTTTTGAATGGAGCATGTTAGATTTAGATCGAGGATTGATCGAGGAGAACAGAGAACTCACGGAGACTCGTGGCTGTTTTCCTCCACATCTAAATCCATATAAGCTCTTAGGACTACGTCGGTGAGAAGAGAAGGCAGATGATGCAGGGAGAGACTGCGTTGTTGTTAGCGTGAGCGTAGCGGATTCATCTTCATCGTAGCGTACAATACCCAAAATCATATCAAAAGTGGTTGGCGAGGAGTGCCGTGTGCCAAGGAGGCTCATTTAACCCACCAAAACACATACCGTAACACCATAGCACTTGCCAAGTGTTTTCCAATCCCGCTCATTGACGGGGTCTCACAAAACACACCTCCAACCCACCACAACATGACACGCGTTTAGCTCTCAGAGCCTTGGTTAAACCTGTGTTTTCATGTTGTACGAGGGAATTGACAGTCCTACGTGTCAAGGCATAACCGAGCCACATGTGTTTCAGGAACTGGTATGAATCCTACAGGAATCTACGGAGTGCACATTTTCATCAAGGTTGCCTCATTGCGCCTCCCTATTTACGTCATTTGATTCATAATGTCGAGTCGATCAAGCATCATAAATATCTTCAACACAACATACCACAATGAAGTTCATCGTATCCTCCGCCGTGCTACTCAGCGCCATCCCAGGAGCTTTCTCCGCCGAGGTTAGTTAACTGACTTTCATGAACGCTGTCAGCCTGACGCTGTCTATTGATCATTTCGTTGTATGTCCGTTGACTGTATACACTCACGCTTCTCCATATCCATATCCATATTCGTTCGTCCTCTGATGCTTCTTCAGCTCGAGCCCCACCTCCGCGGACCCGTGGTCGTAGCTGTGTCCTATGACTCCGACTACGACTACGACCCCTATCAATCTGGCCAAACCATGGGGCAAAAGAAGCCGAAAACCATTTGGGACAACAACTATGGCTCCAACGGCTGCAAGAGAATCTCAAGCTACGACACGGCGATTAATACGTACATTAACAAGCACTACGAGTTACGCTAACCTCAGCGGTACTAACCAAAAGTTAGAGATGGAGGGGGCAGCTGCAGGGATGAAGAAAGCGATGGAAAAGCACGACTCGGACGTGTGCGGCTTCTAATTTTGTTGTTAATATTAACAATTGCCGCAAAATTGGAACAAATTCGGCTAGCTATATCGCCCAGAGTAACTGCGATTATTACGGAGGGGAAGTTTCAGCTACCCCAACAAAAGCGAGCTCGGGGACTCGACGGATTGTCGCACCATTGCTGACGACGATTGCCAGGGAAACATTGACCAAAAGTCCAAAATTATTGTAATGGCCGTTCGAATGATTATGGTTTCTTGAAACAGTTGAAAGATATGTGCTTCAACGAAGTAAGCAAGCACATTATAATTAAGAACGCGAACTAAATGATGTGACGGGGGGGGGGGAGATAGAGAGAGAGAATCACGAAGGGTGCGCTTTTGCCGTGCTTGTTTCGGTGTGCACTCATTGAAGTTAGTGCAGTGTAGTACTTCTAACTTAAGCCTAAGCACATCGATATTTTATACTTTGACTAGATTATAATGAGCTCTGTCTCTGTTGTTTCGACCGCTCATCTTTGACGCAAGGCAATTCATACAGAACAAGTCTCACACTTATGACTAGTAGTCGCTGCGCTCAGCTAAGTAGCATTAGCATACTGTGCTATGCCCGTGTGTGTTGAACTTTTGTGTTACGCTGCGTAAATTCTCTCGGGTTCTTCTCCGACTGCAGCTGCGAGCTTGTTCCTATTGTGTTATGACCATGTCTCCTCTTGACTGGTACTACAAATACAGTATTCAACATGGTGATGTGACCATATTCTTCTTCGCTTCAGCTTCAAATCCAATCACGCTGCCTCGAATGACCGATTCTTTGAGTCACAACTGTGGGTGTTACATAGGTGTTACTTTGTGTTAACTTAGAAGCTAATACTAATCTCCAGACTCAAAGATGTATGAGCGAAGCTTCGTCGAAGAATTACGTGAATTATCTTGAGTGGAGACCAAGCATTGCAAGCGCATATCTTCAGCAGTGCACTACTTGAACGAGATGGAGAGTATCATGTTGATCTGTCTGATACGAAGACCGAACACAACTCCTTCTTTCAGCACTTGGCTGCACGGACCCGATCGACATGGCTCTACTTTTACGGCCAATCTCGCAGAAGATGGGCGTCAATTAGGTACTGATGTGAATTGGACTGTGCCTGAACGCCCCAACAGATGGCAACTACTTTATACTTGAGCTAGAGCTAGGGCATTCTTTATCCTGATAGGAAAGCAAGAGTCGTTTCTCCTCCATAGACGGTAAAGAACTCACCACTCGATGATCATCGTACTGCATGTAAATGCAGCTCTATTTCAATCGTCTAATCTACCGTCTCGAAGCTCCTTCTTCAAAATCAATCTTTGAATACATGTCTTTCCCCTTATCTCGCATACTTATCCATTAAGCTCGCTAGCAGCTAATCCACTCTCGCAACAAAGCGAAGGGATTTGACGGAGGAACACACATCCTTGCTGCAACATAGGTCGATATGCTTCAGAACGGCTCACTTTCTTCTTCTTCCCATTCTGAAACTATCATTTGGCCATCTTGGTTGCTGCCTGTCTTCACTTGTTCTTGACAAAAGATGCCATGATTGTGCCGACAATACTGTGCTCTTAGCTCATGCAAAGAAGCTTTCGTAGTCAAGCACAAAAGCAAAAGCATAGAATAATGTCCCTTCAGAACAAAAAGAGAGCAACAGCAACAGCAGCACATCGATACATCTCCGATTGATATAGAGTAGAGACCACAATAGAAAAAGAGCTTGCTAGAGTACAGTAGTAATAACAATTCTTATCGCATTAGCATTAGCCAAAATCAGAAGCCTCACCTTCCTCACCACCCCTTCAACCTGCGTGCCGTCATCTCATTTCAACTCCTTTTTGATGACCATATTTGCTGCAGAGGTGATACGTTGCTCACTCCTTGTACTGAATATCAATCGTTAGTTTCTTTGCTTTCACTTTCCCAAGAGAATCCTCATCCTTCTCTTCAATCTTGGCTTTCCACAGGGAGAGCTCAAGCAACGTTTGGCCTCCTATATCAATGTGTTGTGTTCAATTTTGTAGATATCTTTCCTCCCTTGTTCGTATAAAGAACTTTGTGTGATTCTGAAGACATTCCTTCCTCCTGTTCTAGCGTAGTGAGGACTTGGTTGATCCGGGTGATATTTCATTTTTCATTTCTTTCTCCATCTCTCCAGATGCTACGAGGCAACAGTTCTGTGAATCCCCCCGCCAGATGATCCACTGTTGTTAGCTCTAAACAGCTTTAACTTTAAATAACTTGGCCAATCATATCATCTATGTGGCATGGCGATGCGTCTCAGGCACTGGCAGTTCTGGGATGTCTATTCTTGTATTGTCTATTCTTGTATTGCCTCTAGTCCTTCGGGTAATTCCAAATCCACCATCTGCTCACAAATAATGAATGCCCACTGTCAAATATTCCTCACGATAGCATAGCATCGTGATGCTTCTCAAGTAAGGAGCGAGCGGCATGCAGTATGCAGTCGGTCCTTCAATGCCCGATTGTGGTCACGGAGTGGCCGCTTTCAGGCCTAATGGGCGGGAGTGCCGTGTGCCAAGGAGGCCCATTTAACCCACTAAAACACATACCGCGACCGACCATAACACTTGCCAAGTGTTTTGCAATCCCGCTCATTGACGGGGTCTCACAAAACACACCTCCAACCCACCACAACATGACACGCGTTTAGCTCTCAGAGCTTTGGTTAAACCTGTGTTTTCATGTTTGTACGAGGGAATTGACAGTCCTACGTGTCAAGGCATAACCGAGCCACATGTGTTTCAGGAACTGGTATGAATCCTACAGGAACCTACGGAGTGCACATTTTCATCAAGGTTGCCTCATTTGCGTCCTCCACTTATTTTACGTGCATTTTGATATCATAATTTTGATTCCGAATCAAAGAGATCATCAATATCTTCAACACAACATACCTTACCACAATGAAGTTCATCGTATCCTCCGCCGTGCTACTCAGCGCCATCCCAGGAGCTTTCTCCGCCGAGGTTAGTTAACTGACGTTCATGAACGCTGTCAGCCTGACGCTGTCTATTGATCATTTCGTTGTATGCCGTTGACTGTATACACTCACGCTTCTCCATATCCATATCCATATTCGTTCGTCCTCTGATGCTTCTTCAGCTCGAGCCCCACCTCCTCCGTGGCCCCGTGGCTATCGCGGTGTCAGATTATCTTGATTTTTCTTGCTGCCACGAAATAGGAGTAGGCTCGGCCAGCTTGATCGCCAACGATGACTGCGGCCAAATGTTGACCGCTAAAGTTGGTGGCAGCAGCTGTGGGAACAATTCCGAGTGTATCACGTTTGCTACCGCCATTTGCGAGGGATACATGGACCAAAAGATCCAAACTTATTGTGGGGAAACGCGTTCCAATGATTTTAGTCTCTGGCAAGAGTTGACAGGTCGTTGCTACAAGACTGTAACCAAAAACATGCCCAGCACGAACTAAATGATATCACTTGGGAGAGGGACATGAAGGAAGGGTGCGCATTTGTCGTGCTTGTTTCGGTGTGCATTCATTGAAGTTAGAGCAGTGTAGTAAGTAGTTCTAACTTAAGCACCACATCGATATTTATATTCTTTGACTAGATATAATGAGCTCTGTTGTTTCGTTCATCATCGTCGATGCTGGCAATTCTTATATCTGGAGAATTCTCAAGCCGGCTAGAACTACTCTCGCACTACATATCTAGCAATGTCCCTTCAGAATGTCTTTACCCTTGCCTCCCAGAACAAAAAGAGAGCAACTGTACACAATAGGCAGTGTTTCCGGCACATCGATGCTTTCTATCTGAACAAAAAGATAAGCAATGTGTGCTGCCGCAGGCAAAAACAATCGACACTGGCAGGACTCGAACCTACGCGGGATAAACCCAATCGATTTCTAGTCGATCGCCTTAACCACTCGGCCACAGTGTCATGGTGGTGAGATAACTTTTTGCACTACATAATTCTTTTTTATACCCTCCTCCACAACAACAACAACACACAACACACACCACAAACAACCACCATGGCAGAAGTAGACGTACAATCAATAACCACACCAGTCACCATCCTCTACTGCGATGCCTGCGGGATGCCCCCCGAATATTGCGAGTACGGCCCCGACTTTGAAACACACTGTCTCCCATGGCTGAAAAAGGCGCATCCCCATCTATTGGCGCGCTTGCACGGTGGCCGCTCATCTAACAACAACAACGACGACGACAACGACGATGGCAACAATGCAGGACCAACTGCCCCATGGACCACCAAAGAACGTCTAATCGCATTCTATACGAAATACCAAGCGGATAAATTAGATGGTATCGACGGGATACTCGAAAAGTACTCGGGGAAGGAAGACAAATTGTTCACTGCACTGGTGAAAAAGTATGGGCCGGAGCCGGAGGATCCATTTTACTTGGGATCGGATAGTGACGATGATGATAGTGAAGATGGAGGAGTCAATGAACAACTGGAAGGGATGGATCTAGGTGGGAATAAAAAGAAGCGACGTGGAGCAGCGGCCAAAAAGGTGAATAAGGTGGACACTCGTGTGATTGTGCAGAAGATATCACGTAATCGGAAAAAGGCTGTGACTCATGTGGTTGGATTGGATACTGCTCCGGGGATCAAGTTGAAGGAGGCTTCCAAGGCGTTTTCGAAGAGGTTTGCGGGGAGTAGTAGTGTGAAGGATAAGGAAATTATTATTCAGGGTGAGTTTGGGTTGATAGATGTTGATGGTATGAGTTGATGTTGATGTGTGTATGGGATTGGTTTGTTTGCTCTATTCGTGTGGATTATATATATTATGATTATGCCACTCACACTTTTGACACACCGCTTTCATTCACTTTCATTGTATAATATAGGAGATCATCTGGAAGAAGTTGCAGAAATGATTGTGACCAAGTTTGGAGTAAGTGGGGATGCTGTGTTTCTCGATCTTGATGGGGAATTCGTTTCGTATGCATAAGCGCAGAGATGGTGGGATAATTGGATTATTGAGGTTAACTTTTTTGGTTCTAGAATTAGTAACTGCTAGTCGAGAGAGAGGAGTTGATGATTGCATAGTTGTAGTGAATTTGGTCAGTGTTATTGGCTATCTTCGTATTAACAGATGTGTTAGACATCAGGCAGGACGTGCATTTGATGTGGTTGCATCTACATCATCACATGTTGTCTTGTTTGACCCAATACATAAAGTAGAATAGGTGCAGCGGAAGGGGTTGGATAATGCTACAATACACTATTGATAGAGTTATCAACTTCAACCATGATGCGTGGTAATGAAACATGCCCACCTATTTGCTTCATCTCATTGTTGTCTCTCATAGTCGCCGCCTGCTTGTGTCTTAAGTTGTTGCAGGCATCTCATATATTCTTCAATCCAATCACCCCCGTCCGTACCAACAATTCCAATTTGTCCCTCCCTCATCTCTCTCTCTCTCTCCACCTCTCTCTCTCATCATCATCATCACCTCGGAGCAAACGCATCCGCCGCTCCATCCACCGTAATCCCTGAAAAGAACCCCGCCGAACTCATCTCACTACCACTACCAAATTGTCTATTCCACTGACGCAATATCCGTTCAATCTCAATATCTGCCAGAGGATACTGCTCACTATCCGCCCTACGATACTTGGGATTGTACCTCCGAAATGCAGAAATGACATCACTCCGATGACAAGACCCTTGTCCCACAATCAATCGTTTCAACGCAAACTCGTCAAACTCTTGATACAACAGAACGTCCCGTTCATACTCAACCCTTGTCGGTGCCTTCTCCTTGGCAGCCAATCGTCCCACTTCCCACACCGCACCCCCAATCACGGATACTCCCGCCAACTGCAATGAAACGGCAGCATCTCCCTCGGCCAAAAAGTACACTACTCGATCTAACAACACACCCAGACATACAAACAATGCACTCAGAATGATCATCAGACTAAGAGGCAAATCACCAAAGTACCCATCATTCCGATCCTGTAACCACTCCTCTTCCTTCTCATTGAACAACACATTGGCCACGGGTGTAACCAAAGGATTGGATCGTGATCCAGTGACCAACCACAACGCCAGTCCCCACATGGTTGCACCACTCACAGTCAATCCAAACGTTTTTGGGTTATCCAGCATTTGCTGCAGCCCCAGTGGATCATTTGTCAATTCATTCTGAGTTTGAGCCACCTTGGCCTTTTTGTTGGATAGTCGCTCCTGTTGTAATTTGGTGAGTGAGTTGGATGAAGTTTCGGGAATGCCGTAGGGAGTGGAGGTGAGTTCGATTGGGTAGGCTTGTTCGTAGGCGTTGGCTGTTGTTGTTTGTTGTTGCCGTTGTGAGTGCTGCGGTGGTTGTGGTTGCTAGCATGGTGGATAGAAATTTGCGACGTGTGTTGTTTGATGAAGAATCTGTAGCGGTGGTCAAGTCCTCATCATTATACTCATCATTATCATCATCGAGATTGTCTTCGTCATGCCAAGATGATTGCTCAGATTGCATTCTCAAGGCAAAGTCATCCCTCGAAGAAGAATGATGCATCTGATATGTCTGCCGACGCTGACGACTGTTCAACGAGCCACGAAACAGATTGTTAGAACCATCGCTAGTATCATCATCATCATTCAAAGAAGACAGACCAACTGCAGCAAGCGCCACGGTCGCAACACGCTGCTGCTTATTCGTCTTGCCACTAGCGGTGTTTGTTGTGGCGCTACCATCGACGGTGGAAAAGGCTTCGGCTACGAGTGGCGTAGCGATGATTAGTGCGCAGCAGTAAATGCTGCTGTTAAGGGAGGGCATCTTCTTCTTCTTTGCTAGTGAAGTAACAATGTGGTCTTCCTGCTTAGACGTTTGTGTTGACTATGCTCAGTGTTGCGGCGGCGGAAGATGGCGCTTGGCTGCGTCATGTTCACGATGTTGTATCTAGCGTGTATGTTGAGCTCAGAGGTGTGAGGTGGAGGTTTTTGTCACAGACTTCGTCCTTGTACATTCAAAATAAAATTATCTTAAAA
>JAHBBA010000542.1:0-10123 GCA_018806925.1 Skeletonema costatum | reverse complement strand
CAGATGCAATTGTGTAATGGCCCACAAATGGTATCGATTGCAAGCCTGTACTACCCAGTGATTTTAATGGTTGTCAAATTTCAAAGTCAGTGATGTGGAAGTTATTGGGGAGGGGAGGTTGTAGTATGAGGGTTGAACACGTGTGATATTGGTAGATTTGTCAAACACCTACAAACCTTCTCCAGATAGCCTGCCATTTCGTGCGTCCATTTAAGGATGATATTGACTGTTAGGACTTGCGACTATTGTCGGTTGAAGCTAAATATGTCTGTGCCTGATAAACACTCGTTTCCATTTGCCTCCTTGCCAAAGCTGCGTTCATATCTACTGTACTGTCTATATGGTTTCATGTATAATCTTATGACTGCATCAGCTTGTGTTGCTGTGCAATGTTCTCTGTCCTCAGTCGCCCTCTCTTGAGGATCTATATCGTTTATCAGGTTATCGTCATCATCTGGAACGGGATATTAATTGGATCAATTGGGACGAGCTCGATAACACGAAAACAAAACAAAAACGGGCGCATACGCAACACTGCTTCCTCGTATATGCCTCCATTGCTTAGTTGCAAAATGCTCTTCTATCCATCGTCGATGAATTTATTTTCGTGTCGCACGCCTCTATTGGTTGTTATCGATCACAAGGTGGATCGAGCTGTCCCTGCTGATTGATCCACGGGATATGTTGTAGAGTCGAGGTGTGGATGGGATAGCAAATCAATTTGAATTCAAGTTGTCTTCAAGCGGCCAGCACTGATGAGGGACCGCCCGGTGAAAAAAACACCGACCGCGAGGTAGAAACTTTGAGGAGTGCATTGATGCGACATGGGCGGTAGGCGGTAATTGTTTTCGATGAGTTGCTGGGGTCTCTTGTGGCTTTGCTTGAAATTTCACACTGCGTGGCTGGCCCGATATAATCAACGCTTCTCATAACGCGTTTGGTCTACTGCACCGTCTGTCCACCAAGTGCATTAATAGAATGTAGATGAAAGGACCGTATGCAAATAATTAGGAGTGACCTTTACATCACACATTCAGTCTAACCACGATCCACGACGCATTGTTGTTGGCGCGCATTCGCAGGCAGGGCGGGCGACGGCGGGCGCAGAGGAGTCGTCTTTTGTTTGTGGACACATGATGTGTCGGGAGTTGTCACCACCAAGACAGTGTTGAGTCAAAGAAGCAAAGAGCAAAGAGCACCACTACGAGATCCGCAAAACAGTGGGACAAAGAAATGAAATACTTAGAAAATTATTACTCGGAATAATAACTAAGTAGATCAGCACACATATCTGGTTGTCTTTCAGTTGGACGCAGAATGGTAACATGTCGTGCTCAAAATGAAAACACATGAGCTATATCGAATATGGCAAGCACCTAACACCCTTACTGACATCTTCAAGAATCTCAACCGCACACAAAATCCGCTTATCCCAAGTGCCGAGCAGCCAGAAGGTCCCAATGCTAATTACTAGAGACCGTAAACTTTGTTACAACTTCACTATCGTATTCTTCATTCAATTCATTCCAAAGTCACCTCTCCAAACTGAGCAATTAACGCCTGTCGATCAGGGAATTTGAGAGAGAGACGCCGGAAATAATTTTCGTAGTGTCCAGCCCATGGAAACGGAGACTAGAGTGCTTGAATGTATGCTTCACTAGGCAAGCATCACGTGGATGTAGGCCCGGTCCTGATCAAACTTAATGATGCATACAAACTCTAATTGGAATGCGAGTGATTCGTCGTGTATCCACACAAATTAGCCCATGGCAGCCGTATTGCTCTTTAAGTTTCGAACCTTTATGTATTCCCGGCTTCACGTTCTTCTCTCCTAGAAGAGGAATCTTTGCCCTGCTTGGGTGATTTTCTGGAAGGGCTTTTCGGCCTTCTTGAAGGTTGGATTCCAAGTCTTTTTGCCGGACCAAATCGCAGTGAAATTGCCTCCCATTCTTCATGAATACCAAGTGAGCCTTGCAAGGCCTCCAATAAGTTGTGCCAGTATCGACCTCATACCCCCCTTTAAAACACACGCTGAGAAAATGTAGCGTACACACATCACTCCAACTTGGTACACTTCATATTGACATTTTCTGGGTGCTATAGATGGCAACGCTGGGGGAATTAGTCTGCCATTTCGTTCCATATAGAAATGATATTGAATTTGCATATGGCAATCGTTATTGTTACAATTGTGATGTCTGATAATGATAGAATATTTTTTGTGTATTTTCAAAGCGCGTTCATATCCACTGTGCTGTCTAAATCTGTCATTATCCATTATATCATTGCGTTGCTGTAATGATTGCTTCGATCGCCTTTTGTGATCAACATTATCAGTATCATCATTCTGAAGGTATTATTATGTCCATTGGGAACTCGAAAAAAACGGTGCATATGCAAGCGCTGCTTCCGTGTACATGATCCATTGCTTGTTGCAAAATGTTCTTCTATTAATCGTCGATGAACGTGTCGCCAAACCTCTATTATGCACTATCTCCTTTTCAATTAATATCATTATTGCCGGACGCAATCGAGTTGTTGATTTAGCAACTGGATATGTGGGTGTGGAGGAATGTACTTCGATTTTAATCACGAAGTTGTCTTTCACGCCCATCACTAAGGCCGCTGAAAGCAGTGATAATAAAATAAGTAGTACACGCCCAGCCATAACAAATTTCTTGCTTCATCAAGTATTTACCTTCGACACTACCTCCTAAGCGCAACAGACCAAAAGCATATGGTATTGTAGCAATGCAGCTGTTAACAATGTCAAATGCATGGCTGGAGGAAGACTGAAGATTGGCTCACAACATAACCATGAGCCCAAACATATTGAATTCCTAAATATGTAGATGGAGTTTAGCGAGACATCGCTAATGATGAATCATGAAAGAAAAAGAAGTCCAAACTATCGTCAACCTCTAGCCAGGGGAAAACAATATTATTCCTAGTAGCCAACTAATAAACATTTCGGATATTATGGATATAAAAAAATCCCAAATTGGCAAATAATTGTGTCAACAATATACGTGGACATGAGGCAATTACGCTACTACAAACAATAACCATGAGCCTAACCTCAAGTGAAGGATGCTTCTATAGAAGCTGTTGATTGTCACATTCACAGCGTGAGATACGATATGGCCTTCAACAGAGGAGTTGCTGCCGCCGTCCTATATTGGACCTCATCAGGTCACCTACGACGTTTGTAGCGACGCCGATACGCCCAACAAATACTTGAGCCGTGTAAAAGATGCTTCTATACTATCATTGCTAACTTTATTGGGTCACTAGAAGCTGTTGATTGTCACATTCACAGCGTGAGATACAATATGGCTGTCAACAGAAGAGCTGGCAGCCGTCCTATATTGGGCCTCATCAGGTCACCTACGACGTTGTAGCGACGCCGATACGCACAAAAAATACTTGAGCCGTGTAAAAGATGCTTCTATACTATCATTGCTAACTTTATTGGGTCACTAAAAGCTGTTGATTGTCACATTCACAGCGTGAGATACGATATGGTGTCTAGACTAGCAATGACGGTCGTCCTAAATTGGGCCTCATCAGGTCGCCTACGACGTTTGTAGCGGACGCCGATACGCCCAACAAATACTTGAGCCGTGTAAAAGATGCTTCTATACTATCAAGGCGAACTATAATGGGTCACTAGAAGCTGTTGATTGTCACATTCACAGCGTGAGATACGATATGGTGCTAGACTAGCGATGACAGGCCGTCCTAAATTGGGCCTCATCAGGTCACCTACGACGTTGTAGCGACGCCGATACGCCCAAAAAGTACTTGAGCCGTTGTGAGAGATGCTTCTATAATATCAAGGCCAACTTTCATGGGTCACTAAAAGCTGTTGATTGTCGTATTCACAGCGTGAGATACGATATGGCCTTCAACAGAGGAGTTGCTGCCGGCCGTCCTATATTGGGCCTCATCAGGTCACCTACGACGTTTGTAGCGACGCCGATACGCCCAACAAATACTTGAGCCGTGTAAAAGATGCTTCTATACTATCAAGGCGAACTATAATGGGTCACTAGAAGCTGTGTGATTGTCGTATCATCACAGCGTGAGATACGATATGGTGCTAGAACTAGCGATGACGGCCGTCCTATATTGGGCCTCATCAGGTCACCTACGACGTTGTAGCGACGCCGATACGCCCAACAAATACTTGAGCCGTAAAGAGATGCTTCTATGATATCAAGGCCAACTTTCAGAGGTCACTAAAAAGCTGTGATTGTCGTATTCACAGCGTGAGATACGATATGGCTGTCAGACAGAAGAGCTGGCAGCCGTCCTAAATTGGGCCTCATCAGGTCACCTACGACGTTGTAGCGACGCCGACACGCCCAACAAATACTTGAGCCGTGTAAAGATGCTTCTATACTATCATTAAAAACTTCAATGGGTCACTAAAAGCTGTTGATTGTCACATTCACAGCGTGAGATACGATATGGTGCTAGACTAGCGATGACTGGGCCGTCCTAAATTGGGCCTCATCAGGTCACCTACGACGTTGTAGCGACGCCGATACGCCCAAAAAATACTTGAGCCGTTAAGGGATGCTTCTATACTATCAAGGCCAACTTTCATGGGTCACTAAAAGCTGTTGATTGTCGTATTCACAGCGTGAGATACGATATGGCTGTCAGACAGTAGAGCTTGCGGCCGGCCGTCCTAGATTGGCCTCATCAGGTCACCTACGACGTTGTAGCGACGCCGATACGCCCAACAATGCTTGAGCCGTGGTAAAGATGCTTCTATACTATCAATGGCCAACTATAATGGGTCACTAGAAGCTGTTGATTGTCATATTCACAGCGTGAGATACGATATGGCTGCAACAGAGGAGTGCTGGCGGCCGTCCTATATGTGACCTCATCAGGTCACCTACGACGTTGTAGCGACGCCGATACGACCAACAAATGCTTGAGCCGTGGTAAAAGATGCTTCTATACTATCAAGGCGAACTATAATGGGTCACTAGAAGCTGTTGATTGTCACATTCACAGCGTGAGATACGATATGGTGCTAGAGCGTAGAGATGCGGCCGTACTAAATTGGGCCTCATCAGGTCACCTACGACGTTGTAGCGACGCCGATACGACCAACAAATGCTTGAGCCGTGTGAAAGATGCTTCCATACTATCATGGCCAACTTAATGGGTCACTAGAAAGCTGTTGATTGTCGTATTCACAGCGTGAGATACGATATGGTGCCTTCAGACGAGGAGTAGCTGCCGGCCGTCCTATATTGGCCTCATCAGGTCACCTACGACGTTGTAGCGACGCCGATACGCGCCAAACAAATGACTTGAGCCGTGGTAAAAGATGCTTCCTATACTATCAAGGCGAACTATAATGGGGTCACTAGAAGCTGTTGATTGTCACATTCACAGCGTTGAGATACGATATGGTGCTAGAGTAGCGATGACGGCCGTCCTAAATTGGGCCTCATCAGGTCACCTACGACGTTGTAGCGACGCCGATACGCCCAAACAATAGCTTGAGCCGTGTAAAAGATGCTTCTATACTATCATGGCCAACTATCATGGGTCACTAAAAGCTGTTGATTGTCGTATTCACAGCGTGAGATACGATATGGTGCTAGAGAGCAGAGCTGGCGGCCGTCCTAGATGGCCTCATCAGGTCACCTACGACGTTGTAGCGACGCCGATACGCCCAAAATAATACTTGAGCCGTGTAAAAGATGCTTCTATACTATCAAGGCGAACTATAATGGGTCACTAGAAGCTGTTGATTGTCACATTCACAGCGTGAGATACGATATGGTGCTAGAGACTAGCGATGACGGCCGTCCTAAATGGGCCTCATCAGGTCACCTACGACGTTGTAGCGACGCCGATACGCCCAAACAATACTTGAGCCGTGTAAAAGATGCTTCTATACTATCAAGGCCAACTTATATGGGTCACTAAAAGCTGTTGATTGTCGTATTCACAGCGTGAGATACGATATGGCTGCAACAGAGGAGCTGGCGGCCGTCCTACATGGTGCCTCATCAGGTCACCTACGACGTTGTAGCGACGCCGATACGCCCAACAAATACTTGAGCCGTGTAAAAGATGCTTCTATACTATCAAGGCCAACTTTCATGGGTCACTAGAAGCTGTTGATTGTCACATTCACAGCGTGAGATACGATATGGTGCTAGACTAGCGATGACGGCCGTCCTAAATTGGGCCTCATCAGGTCACCTACGACGTTGTAGCGACGCCGATACGCCCAAAAAATACTTGAGCCGTAAAGAGATGCTTCTATACTATCAAGGCCAACTTTCATGGGTCACTAGAAGCTGTTGATTGTCGTATTCACAGCGTGAGATACGATATGGCTGTCAACAGAAGAGCTGGCAGGCCGTCCTAATTGGGCCTCATCAGGTCACCTACGACGTTGTAGCGGACGCCGATACGGCCAAACAATACTTGAGCCGTGGTAAAGATGCTTCTATACTATCATGGCCAACTATAATGGGTCACTAGAAGCTGTTGATTGTCACATTCACAGCGTGAGATACGATATGGTGCTAGAGTAGCAGCTTGCGGCCGTCTCAATGGGCCTCATCAGGTCACCTACGACGTTGTAGCGACGCCGATACGCCCAACAATACTTGAGCCGTGTAAGAGATGCTTCTATACTATCATGGCCAACTTTCATGGGGTCACTAGAAGCTGTTGATTGTCACATTCACAGCGTGAGATACGATATGGTGCTCAGAGAGTAGAGCTTGCGGCCGACTCAGGTGCCTCATCAGGTCACCTACGACGTTGTAGCGACGCCGATACGCCCAACAAATACTTGAGCCGTGGTAAAGATGCTTCCATACTATCATGGCAAAACTATAATGGGTCACTAGAAGCTGTTGATTGTCACATTCACAGCGTGAGATACGATATGGTGCTAGACTAGCGATGACTGGCGCGTCTATATGGGCCTCATCAGGTCACCTACGACGTTGTAGCGACGCCGATACGACCAATCAATGCTTGAGCCGTGGTAAAAGATGCTTCTATACTATCAAGGCCAACTATAATGGGTCACTAGAAGCTGTTGATTGTCGTATTCACAGCGTGAGATACGATATGGTGCCTCAACAGAGGAGAGCTGCGCGCCGTCTCAGAGTGACCTCATCAGGTCACCTACGACGTTGTAGCGACGCCGATACGACCAATCAATGCTTGAGCCGTGTAAAAGATGCTTCCTATACTATCAAGGCGAACTATAATGGGTCACTAAAAGCTGTTGATTGTCATTTTGTTAGTGATGATACACGATAATCGGCTTAGTGTGGTGTGAGATTACCAGAAATCTCTAAGTGTGTCTCATCTGGTCACTTTCGAGATTGTTGTAGCGGTTAGTTGACTCACGCGCAGTCGTGCATTAAAGCAGTGAAAAGCAACCGCTTTGGTCGCATCCGACTAGCGCCTTTGTTTGCCCGTATCGACTTTGCCTAGCTTTGAAAGAGTTTCGATCCTTCGATCTTCCAAAACTCTGATTCTGTGTTGTGTGCGAAACCCTGTGCCAGGTTTTTCGATTGGTTTTCGCCTGTATCGGAAACTATTGATGTTTGTGTCGATAAATAATTTTGTGACGGTTTTCGTCGTTCTTGAGACGGTGTCGATTGATTGGGTACCTACAAGTCAGAAACCATTTTTGCCGAGAGTCACCATTTTGCAGACTGTTCCGTGACACTGTCCTTTGATGTCCTGGATTCCCATCAAAATGGTTGCCCCATGTAAAAAGTAGTTGATGTAATCTTAAATACTCTATAACTGAGTGATATATGTGTAGTAGGGTTTTATTTTATCATACTTTATCATGGGGTAGCAGCTAGTGACAAAACGGCGTCCATGTGGGCTTCTCTGACCGTGACATTTTTTGTGATTGGAATGCTACACACAAAATTATGTAACCAGAGGCTACGTAGGAATTAAGTTCAACCATTTTGCAGAGAGCCACACCAAAAGCCCCTTTTCGCAGCTGTGATAGAGATAGTAGTCTCAGTTATGAGAGTCTATAAAAGCTGTAGTAATTGCCCTTCAGACAGTTTAGGAGAGATGTGCGTCTTGGATTAGCCGCGTGTGGGACCGCGAAAGGGCAATACTGTATCAGATGGATCAAGTTATGGTGTCATTTTGACACCATACACAAAAGGACCTATTTACGGGTAGATAGCGGAGTTTAGGGAGGCCCTTTTTCGGGGACTGCCGGGCCCCCAGGATGCCGAGTTAGGTGCCTACCTACCATCCCACTAGTCTTCTATATATATAAGTAACTGCTTGCGAAGAGACATTAACTTAAACGAGTAATACGAAATGACGTACACACCACAGTGGCTTGCTGTTGCCTTTTCTTTTCTCTTCCTTGTTCCTGGGGTTGTTAAACGCATTAGCATCAGTCATATTCCGATACACAGTAGAATAAGCGAATCTGTTTCTTCCTTTTTGTTTGGCAATACTTCGCTTGAACTCTGGACTGATGGCATCCCACATTTTTGTGACTTTATCGTAATCCCAATCGCTCACCTTGCCCTTTATCGTAATCCCAATCGCTCATCTTGCCATTCCAAGCATTCTTCTCTCGGGCCATTTTCTCTACAATCCGCATGATAGATTCCATTTTATTCCGCATTTTGTTTCCACCCTTTAGAAAAAGCACATGTTTACTGTCCAACTGAGCAAGTGCAGGGATGTCGTGGCGCACACTACCCATCAGCCAGCAGTGGACTAGCATGAGAGGGGTCATCGACGAAAAGGTGAAGTCACGCGGCAAAACATTCAACCTGCCATGATGTTGGCCAACAGTGAATTTGCGCTTCTTCACGAGAGCGACAGCAGTCTCATGTTCTTTCCTCTTTCGTTGCAGTCTCGTTGCTCTGATTCATGAGGTTGCGCTCTTTCCTCTCCTTCCGCTCCATTGGCATCGTCAAACCAGTAATCGATTTCCTAGCAGCACCAACGCCAGGAAACACCACATCGGCCCCATCTGCGATCACACACCATCGGCAGCACATCAAGAACTTTTGAGTGCATCTTTATCTCCTTCAACTTGGTGCTAATATGGACATTGGGCAACTGTTGGGTAGCGGTAGAACGTGCATCGGTGACTTCAATAGTCTTAAATGCAGTGGATGAGAATCCCCTCTTCTCCTACTCTCCAAAAATTGTTGCTGTTTTTGATGTAAATATACCAAGATCCGACGCAAAAGGCATAGTTATACGTGCTGATGTGTAAACATATGCGATTGCACTGCGAATACCAGACATAAAAAGATTGAGATTCCGATTGAAGTACTTTGATACGAACTTTTATACCCTACTTCCATGTCGGGTGTAATATCACAAGTGCTATCATGAAGTGTTCTTTCAGATATGCCTCCGCGGAACTACGATCCGCTTCAACTGCATTATATTTTGTGTCCATGTGCTCCACGCACCTTTTGTAACTGAGGGCGTCAACTTCGTCTTCAATATTGATAAAGCAATTGTGCGGTTGATCATCACACTTGGGTTGGATGTTGGATGGCACGGCAGCCTCTCATATGTAGGTTCTGAGCTTATAGCTGTTGATTAGATGTTTTTGTTGTGCTTTATCTTGCGCATCGGCCTGCTCTATTTTGATACGATGTTCCTCCACAAGATGCTCCTCGAAGTATACTGGCCCATGTATGTTTTGATCCTAAACAACCTTCTCGACTTGTTTCGAATTGGCCCTCGCATCAGGAGCAAGGCCGACGGCCGGGCTCCAAAATGCGTTAGTATTTAGTTGTTGTTGGGATGCTGCTGCTTCTACAATAATATTGTACATAATGTTTACGGAGAGGAGCGGAGGTGTAGCCGGGCGCCGGGTTTCTGTGATAGGAAAAGTAGCAGTCTACGGGCCAGTCAAGCTGTGGTGTCGAATTGACACCATAATCAAAAATGTATTATCACACTTCGCGCAGCACGGTAATCTCAACGCAAAATCAAGGAGATTGGCGAGAAATATTATGGCACATTGCACAAAATAGTGTCAAAATGACACCATAATATAACACCAGATACTGAATTCCTACGTTTTTGACACCAGAAATTTTTGTAAGTA
>JAHBBA010000539.1:0-27272 GCA_018806925.1 Skeletonema costatum | reverse complement strand
ACCACAATAAAGAGGTATGGAATGTGTTTGCTTCAAAGTAATACTAGATGTCTCTGTCAGAGTATTGTGTGACTTTTCGTATCTTTTTATGGCCTCCTCCAATTCAAATGAGAAACCAGATCTATAATGATTTAATTCCTTCTGCACTGCCACTGTTTCCAATGTCGGCGTTGACTGCATGCCTTCCTCTCCTTTGTGGTTGGCGGTTTCACAAGTGGTTTGTTTATGTATGATTGTGTTGGCTTCGACTTCGATCGCTTGTCAGTTTTGCGGATTCAGACATCTCGTTTCTTCTCAAAACTAAATCTCTTGTCAAATCGTGCTAATCGTACAGATGCCGTAGGCAGTGCATACAGTTTGTTAGCCAGCCCTTCTTCGACTGGCAATGCAATGAAATACGGCAAGAATGTTTGCTCATATAATGGGTGTGGGTGTCAATGTGAATATGTACTCAAACTCAAGGGACGGAAATCGAAGCACCACGAAGAGCTGGTAGGCACAAGAGCCGTAGCTAGTCATTCTTCCGCAATGTAATGAGCATGCAGTATGACAACAAGATTTGATCAGAAGGTGTGTAGGTGGTTACGCAAGTTTCATACGATCGATTGTATCGCACTTCTATTACGTGGAAATAACTTTCGGCTTTATGTACTTATCATACGGCCGCAACGTAACGTGTGGAGGCATGCTGTTACTGTGCGCGTTGTATGCTACTTTTGCAAATAAGATCGTGAGGACTTTGTGCAATTGTGGGGACGTACTTTCACCTCAAGACAATATTTCATGCATAACTTCAGTCTCTTGTTCAGAAGACTTTTTGTGTAAATGCTGCCACGACTATTTTCTGCTGCTCCCTTGTTGACTCTTTTTTTTTTGTCCGCATCTGAACAGCGTGCTGGTGTGCACGAGGAGCCACGTCAACGTCTTCTTTGCTGACTACTCGTCCACCTGCGTACACTTCTTCAGTGCTTGAATTGCACCCCGCCATCATAATGCGAAGGTTGTGCACGATTATGACTGTTTCACTGCTCTACATTCAACGGTTTCTCAACTTCATGAGCTCCACGTTGTGTCTAGCTTAGGATGACCAGCGATGGCAGCCCCTTCCAAATGATATAAATATCCTTTTTCCTCCTCCTTCTCAACCCTGCCCCGTGCTGATACAAAAAAATGATATGATTATAATGACGGCCGGGCCACACATCCACCCAATTTCAGCTGCCTCTTGTCAAATTATTCAAATGCACTACTCCATAGTCCGCCTTCTTTGTGGCACCATCTACCTCATCTGCTGCATTTGTCGAACGGCTTGTTTCGATTACTATTCTTTTCAAATGCTTCTTGCCGACATCTTATTTCTGTTCTTCCCGTTTTGGCTGGGGCTGGCGGGCAGAATGTGACACGCTTCGTCAAGCTGCCCTTCTGTCTGGCGTAGATCATTGGCGCTGGGCGCACCCGCATACACGATTATGTTTGCTGCAGCAATGATATGTCCCTTTGTGTGTTGCCGTGAGTCACAATTGTCAGCGGCAAACAGCAGATATCGGGCAATCACCAAGATGGCTGCTTTCAGGCTGCCTAATAAAAATCTCGTCACGTAATTCAGCCGCACGTTGTATGCACATTACCTTCATGCTGCAGCCGATGATCCTGCTGACATCTATCGCTGCAGTATCGAACGAGATCACATCCATCACACTACTCGTCAATTTGATTTCATCCACTTCGGCAATACGCACAGAAGCACAACCATCGCCGGCCGACCTCTGAGTGCATATAATTTCGCGCTCATCGTAAATTCACTGTGCCGACAGTGCGTCTAGTTCAGGTGCGTGTGGCTGGAAAAATGACAATAAAATAAATATATAGGGATCCAAAGCGATGACGGCGTATTCTATTAACGATCTTCTATCGTCGTCCCCGATCGATTCAAATAGAAGAGTCTTCTAATTATTCTTCGTCCCTTCCTTGTCAACTGCTCCTCTTCAGCGTGACTGTCTTCCTCCCTTGGCTTGATAGCTTCCGCTTATGATGATACTGAGGGCGGATGTGTGTTGTTGCGGCCCCTCATGGTGGAGGACCATAAATGCGGGCATGATGCCCCAAGAAATCCCCCAAGACGATCATTGGGTACCAGAGATGGCACTGGTGCCCAATTCTGGTCACTTAACTCTCTAGTTCGGGGATAATGATAAGCTTTTGAGTGAGTTGGATGGGGGGACAAAAGCCCGAGCAGCCCGAAATTGAAGAAGCAGAAAAGATCCCGCACACTAATTACTTTGCTCTCGAGCAAACCTCCAATCTCCTGCCATTGCTCGATGTGATTGTTATGAAGCCACGAGGTATTCCTGTAACCACTCTTCTCCTCTCTAATTTCGCTATTATCTCATAGCACTACCAGGTAGCGTCGAGTGGAAAGCTTTGAACTTAAGAAGACGCAAATTATTAATAGTATTACGTATTACTATATTTATTGCTGTAAATATCTTGATAGAAGCTCATTTATTCCTCATAGATCTTAACTTCAATGCACTCCCCTACCTGCAGAAAACTTTGCTGCTGCCGTCCCTCTGTGGGCTTATCCTCACATCTACAGCAGCGCTTGATGTGCACGAAGAGCCGCGGCAAAGTCCTCTTTGCTGACTACTCCATTTGTATAGCACCTCCTTCAGTTGTGGCATTGATATGTCATATGCGAGGTTAGCAGCAATGATGAAATGTTTCATTGCAATCGTGACGTGTAAAAATTGGTAATTGGTAAGATTATTCTCGAGCTACTCGTTGCATCGACACGCAAACATAATGTTTATTCTATTGCTGTGGAAAATATCTTGCTAGAAGGCCATTGCAATTCCTCATCTCTACTATTATACCACCATGTTAAGATGCGCCTCCCTCTGTGGACTCTTCGTATCATCTACAGCAGCTTGATGCCCACGAAGAGCCGCGGCAAAGTCTTCTTTGCTGACGAATCCATCTTTGTAAAACATCCTTCAGCATCTTGTATTGACAACGTCATATCCGAGGTTGGCGGCAATGATATGATGCTTCACTGCTCTAAAAAATCTATCATTCATCATCTCATACACGCAAGGTTGTATCTAGCTTGGGATGACCGGCAATTGCCGCCTCTTCCAAATGATATAATCTGCATTTTCCTCGTCCTTCTCAACATTCCCCCACGCAGATACGAAAGTGATACATTAAAGTGAGCATCCGCATCCCCCAATGCAGCTGCCTTTGTCAAATAATCAAATGCAGTCTCATATTCCCGTTCATTGTAGTACAGTCTACCCATTCCGCTTAGTGCAGCCGGATCGTTCGCTACTGCTCTTTTCATCATATTCTTGTTGGCTTCTTCCTGCGATTTTGGCACTGGGTGCCGACAAAATGGACACGTGGGATATTGCCGTTGTTGCAGCTGTTGTAGTTTATGTGCCTGTGAACATCCTTTGCATATTGCTATCGCTTGCAACATGATTGCGACTTAGATTGATTTTGATCGATCGAAAGCGGCCAAAAACAAATCGGACAGTCCCCACGATGGACTGCGTTCGGGTTGCCTGAATAAAATCCTCGTCTCGTAATTCAGGCCGCCCGTTCTTTGCACAACAATTCATGATATGGCCGATGTTCTTGCTGACATTTTTCACTGCAAATATCGAACGAGATCGCAATCGTCCACAGTCCATCAATTTGATGTCATCCAATTCTGCTATGCCGCACGAAGCACAACACATCTTGTCTGCTGCCTCTGTCTCTAAATAATGAAGTGCCGTCGTCCACCGCATCTACCCACCTCATCATTATCTGATTCCCTCTCTTAGCTGCCTCAACATTCATATGCACAAGTATTACCGCTGTTCTGATTCGTTTTGTGCAAGAACAGCTGCTTGCAATTTTTTGCAGCATATTTTTTTGCGGGAGGGGGAATTTTTTGGGGGAAGCCGCCATCGCTTGCAAAAAGTAAGGTGCCCTGCATGCCTCGGCGAGGGAGGGTGCTGGCCGATAGATAATTGGCCTCCCTCGGCTGCCTGCAACGACGATTACAATAATATTCTGACGAACGATGAGCGCAGAGAATATTGTGGCGAGGCTCGAATGATGTGCTGTGCTTCGTGCGGCAAATCAGAATTGGATGAACATCAAATTGATGGACTGTGACGATTGCGATCTCGTTCGATATTGCAGTGATGAGTGCAAAGAAGATCATTTGCCGCAGCATGAAACAAACTGCAAAGAAAGGGCGGCTGAATTACGTGATGAGAAATTATTTGGACAGCCCGAAAGCAACCATCTTGGCGACTGTCCGATTTGTTTCCTACCACTGCCGCTTGATCATCAGAAATCCGTGATGCAATCGTGCTGCGGCAAACTGATCTGCCATGGATGTTTCATACGCCAATAAGTTGCGTGAGAGAGAGGCGAGGCTGCAATATACATGCCCATTTTGTCGGCATCCGACACCAACAACACTGGAAGAAAACCAACAAGAATAAAATGAAAAGAGTAGAGAAGAACGATCCGGTTGCAATACGAGAAATTGGATCGAAGTACTATAACAATGGGGACCGTGAGCGTGCATTTGAATATTTCACAAAGGCAGCTGAACTGGGCGATGTGGATGCTCACTTTAGTTTATCATTTCTTTACCATGAGGGGCAAGGTGTTGAGAAGGACGAGAAAAAGGAATTATTCCATTTAGTGGAGGCTGCCATTGCCGGTCATCCTGGTGCTAGGTATGATCTTGCACGAAAAGAGGGGAGAAACGGCAGGTTTGATAGATCAGCCAAGCATTTCATCATTGCCGCCAACCTTGGACATGATGGCTCAATACAAGCGCTGAAGGGGTGTTACAAAAATGGATTCGTCAGCAAAGAAGACTTTGCCGCGGCTCTTCGCGCACACCAGGCTGCCGTAGATGCTGCGAAAAGTCCACAGAGGGATGCAGCAGAGGCCTTCCTAAAAGAGTTGTGTGCATATCAGCAGACAACTTCCCGGTGGAAATACATAAGAATTAGCTTATCTATACATTATTGACATAACGGCGCCTTGAATTGTAAAATTGCATACAACAGTGTTATTTCGTGTTTTGATTCCTATTTACAATTTAGATTTTGGTCACGGGCCTCTCGGTGGAAAGGAGTGTATTCTGTTGGATACAAAGACTCATCTCCGTGCAGAGTTCAGGTTTGGTGACCTCCAACGCACAACGAGAATAGCAGCAAGGGAAGCAGAGAAGTCCAGAAGAATATAATAAGTTAAAATGCGCGTAACATGTTTTTACCTAATCAACCGGAAGCCAAGGCATCGCATTTCATCGTTGTTCCTTTTTACACTACATCTGGACTGCCTCAGATACAAAATGTTTACAATTACTGTCATCGTTCAAACGTCTCCTGACTTGACAGGAAACGGGCTACTGCGGCATTTCATCTTAAGTTGATCGTTTCTTACCCGGCCCAATCAATTCCAAAGAGTCATCTTCACTCGCACCCTAATGTACAGTGTATTCGCTTGAAGAATTTCCGATAATTAGGTTTGATACCACAACAGATACTCCAGGTACATATCGCTCATCGAGGGACCAAACATAATTCTTACCTTCCTCAACTCGTTGTGGATGTCTTGTGTCTCTTGAGCAACTCACCTATTGGTTCGAAGAATGAATGAGCTTTGGCTTTGGGGGGACTTTCTAAGTATAAGTAGATTCATTTCAGTTGGTAGATTTCATCCCAAATTGAGTCGACTTTACTTTCTAGAGAGTAGCATCCTAGGTTGAATACATCCTAGAGATGAAGTATACACTTACACACACCGTCGCATGAATCATTAGTATGTGCATTGACATCCAATTTCCTCGTCCTCCTCAACACCTTGCCCCTCATGGTAAAGAAATGATAAACTAAAGTGAGCATTTACATCCCCCATTTCAGCTGCCTTTGTCCAATACCTGAATGCAACGTCATAGTCCCCTTTCTGTGGTGCTCTCTACCTATTCGACAGGTTGCTTCTGGATCGTTCGCCTCTTGCTCTCTTCATTGTATTCTTGTTGGCTTCTTCCTCAGTGTTTGGTAAGAGTTTACGACAGAATGGACATTTACGATCGAGCCGTGTCTTCTCTCTGGCGTAGATAATTGGTGTAAGCACATCCTTCGCATATTGTTTTGCTGCAACATGATTGCTGCGTAGATTTGGGTCGATTGATAGCGGCAAAAAGCAGATCGGACAGTCGCCAAGATGGGTACCGTCAGGCTGCCTAAATAAAATCTGATCACGTAATTCAGCCGCCCTTTCTTTGCACCTTAATTCATGTTGCGGTCGATGATCGTGCTGACACTCAACACTGCAATATTGAACGAGATCACAATCGTTACATTCATTCAATTTTATGTCATCCACTTCTGCGACGCCACAAGATGCACAACACATCTTGTCTGCTGCCTCTGCCTCTAAATAATGAAGTGCCGTCGTCCACCGCATCTACTACCTCATCATTATCTGATTCCCTCATCTTAGCTGCCTCAATAATACGTACAAGATTGCCAACGCCCGATATGAAGACATGGCATTCAACCACCACATCCACATTGCCACCATTTTTTGCGGGAGGGGAGATTTTTTTGCGGGAAGCCTCGAGCCATCAAAGAGAGCAAAAACGAACATGTACCGCCGCCCTGATGATAGCAGCGGCAGCAACGATGAACAACGGCACCATCATCGATGTTTTACCAACATATAGCTACCTGTTGGTGGGCCTCGCAGTATTTTTGATCTCCACCATGCTAGCAGTAATTCACAAGAGGAGAAATAATGCTGCAGCTGTCGAGGATGAAAAGAAGAAAGAAACAATTGGCAAAAAGCCTCCTTTCGTGTTCGAAAGTCAAATCTCATGTCCATCGCTGGCCGTGGTGTTCGACGGAATAATAGGAAGAAAAAGCAGCCGAGGTTGAATAGAGATCAGTTGATTACTGGTGGCGAATCTGATAAAGCGGCAGCATCGTGGTATGAATGGCTGATGTCTTCATTTGTTGTGCACATGATGGCACGTTCGCTGTCCATCATTTCCTTTGGCTATTTGCAACTACTTGATAATGTCAGTACATCATCCAACACTACACAATCATCCACACAACAGCAACATCGGCATACCGGCAGCAGAAGAAATAAGAAAAGAGCCAATCTAGAAGGATACTATGACAACATTGCAGTGGTAGGATTAGATTGTGAAATGGTCGGGGGCGGTAGAAATGGTATGAAGAGTTTATTGGCACGATGTAGCGTCGTTACTCTAGACCACATCCCCGCCCAAGCTATTGGCAACAATAACACGCAACCGGAATCACGGCAGAGTCTCACAAGTCTCAGTCAAAAACCTCGTGGTTCTATACGATAAATACGTCATTCCCAAAGAAAAAATAACCGACTATCGAACTGAATGGTCCGGCATAACAAAGAGCACCTACTCAAACAACAACAACAACTCATCAATCCCAATAGTATCATTCCAACAGTGTCAAAATGAAATCACACAATTATTCGCATCCATATCCAACAGAAAGGTCATGGTAGTCGGCCACGCACTAGAAAATGATTTTGAAGCATTGGAAATCACTCATCCCATCTCACTTATTAGAGATACAGCATTCTTTGTTCCATACATGAGACAGGTGAGGACCAAATTGTATTCAAGGAAGTTGAGTGTGTTGAGTAGTGAAGAGTTGGGGATTGATATACAGCAGCAATCGGAGCATCCACCACCGTTGGAGGATGAGGGGAGTGGTGGAGTGTCGATGATACAAAAATGATTCAATGGTTGGGCACTCGTCAGTTGAGGATGCCGCTGCAGCGTTACGATTGTATTGGAATAGATGTATTGAATGGGAACATTCATTGGGTTATCCGTTGAGTAGTGGTAGTGGTGGGGTAGCAGCAACTTCGGAATGGGATCCGTTGAGCATGTACTTGGATGGATGCAATCTCCCCGTGGCAATGCGGGGGGTTGACTTTAAAGAGTTGTTTGCAAATCCACCGCAAGATAGCGATGATGCTTCAAACGAAAATTCTAGCACGACAGACCAGCCGAGGTCATTTTCAATCACATCGAGGAAGCGGGATAAAGGCAATGTACATACCACTGACTGGATGCCTGTCTTCCTCTCTGCACTGAGTCCCCAATGCTGCACCTAAATTGGATAAGGTATCGATACTATGGGATGGGGCAAAGTATCGTGATATACTCAAGAGCAGTAATGGAAAACAAAAACATCAGCGCAGAGTATTTAGCTCGGAAATGTCTGACTCAATTGTCGCGGAGATTACTAAGGATGGAGATACAGTGGATGATGTTCTATTCGATAGATTATGCGGTTCGGATGAGTCTGCAGTAGCAGGATCAAGAAGTCATCAACAAATCATTCCTCTAAGCAAAGCCGTAAACATCCTTTCCTTCGATACTGCAAATCAAACCAGTGCTCTTGCAGAAGACAGTCTATCACACTACGTTGTCATCCGACGAAAAGGGGGAGGTTCGAAAACACATCGTCGGCTCTTTGACAAATTACATCTCCGCCGCCCCGATGAAGGAGCAGTCTGCTTATCCGGTCTAACCAACAAGTTACAACGACATAGTTGGAAACTAGCACGGGAGTTGCAACGTGAAAAGGGCATTGAAAAGGTGATCGAATGTGAACTCCGACGGCGACAAGATTTAAAGCATTTGGTTGTGACAGATGATGTGTACCTTACCGAGAGATTGATGAGAAGCCATGCTGTGGTGGTGGTGAGCTTTATGCAATTTAGTAATATGTTTTAGTTTTGGAGCAAGACTTTTGAACTGCAAACACGCAATACGTTGCTGGGGGTGTAAGCAGGATGATGAAAGGCGTTGGTTGGATTTAGATGGATGCATTGCACATAGTATGATAAGGTTGTTTACATCGCAGTTAGTGAGTTATGTTGTTAATGTTAAGCAACAATGACATGTACACCTAGGAAGCATATATAATGTATATGACCGCTATACTGTTTATACCTATACCCCTCCCCTACGCACACGCCAGTTGTTGCTCATACCCAATCAAAGTATCAAAGCTGATTTCGTATTGTTGAGCTCCCCATTACTCCTCCTTCAAGATTGAGGCACGAAGCGAAGTTGCTTCCATCTCATCTTCATCTTCATGGTCTTGTCCAGGAGAAAGAGCAGATTCAGTTACCACACATTCATAGCAACCCCTCGACGACCCCATCATGCGAGTATTACAAGTAGTGTCACTGGTGCATCCGTATCCAGTCGAATTGCACTCACCTGAAGCGCAGGTAGGGGGTTTGCATACACCTTCACAACCACTACCAGTACTTCTTTTGCAAACCTTATTTCTGCCGCAATCGCTATCAGAATTACATCGTCCACTGCTACAAGCGACCTCTACAGCAGCACCGACCAAGGCACGGAGGTGTGGATGAGTAGACCCATCAACGGCAACATGATCAGCAGCGTCGGTGGCAGATACATAAGTGAGGTGACCTACGGCGATGAGAGAGGTGAATAGAGCGATGTAAATCTTCATCTTCATGATTCTAGAGGAGGAGACTTCAGCAATGGATGAAGATGTTGAAATGTTAGTTGGATGCCAACGAAGATGATTCGATTGATCTGGAAATGAAATTTATGTGATGTTCTTACGGCTCTGCTAACAAAGGAGGCACTTTATCTTATGTCATTGCAGACGGCTTTGGCATTGATTTGGATTTTTGGATTTGGATCTTTTTTCCTCAGTAGGAATCAGTAATGAATTCATCTCCAACATCAACCTCCCTTCAGCGACATAAAGGGCATCATCCTCAGTGATGCCGGCGTTCCTCGGAGTATATCTGTGTCTGTTTCTGGCAACCGCGGTTACAGCTTTGGTGCGAAAAGCAAGATATCGAACTGTATGAGTATGATGAAATGCGAGCTAATAATATGATATGACTGTGACCTCAGTGCCAGACATCCTTCGAAGAGGTTCTTTAATGTTCCTACTTCTTTGTAGGTTACAATACTACAAAACGCTTCCTGTGGAACTTGACTGAAAGACACAACCTCTTCTTTTGGCGGGGGCGAATGCGATTCCAGCTGAAGTGCATGCCATGATATCGTAGTGACAATAAGAAGAGGGCAAGCCAATGACCTTCCTCAAATGAATGCTGTAAGGAAGACGAAGGAGCAAGATATGCCTGTCTTCCTCTCTGCACTGAGTCCAATGCTGCACCGAAATTGGATAAGGTTCGATACTATGGAATGGGGCAAAGTATCGCGATATAATCAAGAGCAGTAATGGAAAACAAAAACATCAGCCCAGAGTATTTAGCTCGGAAATGTCTGACTCAATCGTCGCGGAGATTCCAAGGATGGAGATACATCATAGGCTGAGTAGATTGAAGCAGAAGACAATGTCCCATACCTGCTTAATAACTCTGAGATAGGAACTCTGAGATGGGAAACGCTAAGAAATGTATTATCTCTACACCAAGGCTGCTTCCTGAGTATAAGGGAGACAGAATAGAAGACTACGATGCCAATCGCCTGCTGAAGAGGGCATCCTCTAAGTTATATGCTGCTATTTCTTTCCTGCTGCCTCCCTCTGCGGACTTTTCGTTGCAATTACAGCAGCATGATGTGCACGGAGAGCCGCTGCAAAGTCTTCTTTGCTGACTGCTCCTTTGTGTAGCACTTCTTCAGCATTATTGACTCGTCATGTCCGAGGTTAGCAGCGATGTTCAAATGCTTCACTGCTCTATCATTTTTATCATTTCTCCCCTCCTTTATTGCAAGATTGTATCTAGGATTATTACCGCAACAACCAACAACAACTCTCACCCTCCTTCTTGAGCAGCCATATCGCCTCTGTTAACTGTAGGAATCAGTACAGTACAATGTCACAACCTCTTCTCTTTTGGCGGGGTCGAATGCGAATTCCAGCAAAGCAACAAACTGGTTACGTTGAGTAACCATGACATAGCATAGACCATGGATGCAGAAGAACATGATAGTTACAATAAAAAGAGGCCAAGCCAGGGCCCTTACTCATCAAATGAATGCGGTAAGAAGATGAAGCAGCAAGATGAGGAGTGCACAGAAAGTGAGCAGCACAATTACAGCGGCTTCGCATCGTTGCCGACAGATGTGCTTATCTCCATCTTGTGCCGCTCTCCGGCTTCGGATCATAAAGCGCTGAGGGACACTTGCAAGGCATTTCGTGCTACGATAGACTCTGTTGCATACAAAGGCGAGCGGGCGACGTCCGGCTGGGCGGAGGTATCGACACATCTTGTATCAGGTGAGGAGTTATATGACAGAGATAATCCAGATGGCCCAGAAGATGTGTCTCTATCAGATGGGGACGTAGATGAAGATGCCACGGAAGAACAACGTGCAAATAAGTTGCGATGGAAAATTGCTGAAAAACGAGCGGAGGAGATGATTGAATATGGCTATTCAGAACTAGGCTGCATGGATGAAGACTATGGCCATCATGACATTACCATGGATATTGAAGTCGACGGCAAACGTTGTGGATCAATGCATTTGGTACTCCTCCCACGAGGTGTATACCATAATTATCCATTCCACGAGGCTGCTGATGCGCATTCATCAGAGCTGCAAATGGTGGGAGTGAGGCTTTGTGATTCTGTTGGTCGTCTCAAAGTTCGGTCAATTAAGAATGAGGAGTTGATTTCCGGGAGGCGGGGGAGGGTGGATTCCTTCACATTAAAACCGTTCGGATTAACGAAGCATATCAACCGATGGATTGTACCAGTGTTGTTTCAGAGGCTGTTCGATCGGCACTATCTCAGCCCAAATTGGAGGGCAAGTGGACATTGGTAACAGCTATTAGTGACTATCAGGTTTACATGACCACGGAAGAAATGGAATTCAAGCGCAAAGTCCGCTACGGTGGCAATGCTGAAGAGAAAGAGAGGGCAGACAAGCGTTTTTGGGAGTGTGCCTTGTTGGATACAAAGACTCTGCTTCGTGTTGGGTTCAAACAAATCGCTGAAACTGTATCTCAAAAGCAAAATCCATATTGGTTATTTGCACTGCCATGTTTCTTAAAATATCCTATCAAGTCCTTTGAAGAGGTGAACCAAATTCCACTGATTGAACCTCCCGATCTCCCGCCGGAACCTATTGGAGTCGATAGTGAAATGCTCGAGTCTATGAAAAAGTATTGTATCAACATGCGTCAAATCCTTGATACGTTGAAGAGGACGAAACTCGAACTCGACAAGACAGAGCAAAACTCCTCGGGCAGATTGGCAGAGATGGAACGACGGTTTGCAGAAGCAAGAATTTCAATCGACAGAGGGAAGCCGGACCATCTATCTGATGAGAGCTGGGGAGAAATGGTTGCAGACGTTGAAAGGGGCGAAGAGATGCTGAGGGCCCATCATGCCCAAATTGAAGAGTCGATACAAAGTGCAAGAGACAATTTCAGAACTCAGATTGATGTGGCAATGCCCGCTGCCGTGGAAGAGTTCCAAGTTGAGTTAACAGCTCTAGTTAGGAAGGGGGGATCTATCAGAAAATCACATGCCATCCATTGTTGCTCTCGATTCCGGATCACTCAGTATATTGACTTCCTAATTGATATGATTCCTCTCGAGGAAAGAGCTCAAGTATTATCTAGCTGGGATGCCTGCGGTCTAACCCCTCTTCATTGTGTTTTTCTTGGTACACCAGAAGTTAATAACAAAGATGAGTATCTTGATTTTGTTGAAAGACTGTTAGGGTTAGGAGCTGATACCAATGTCAAGAGTGCACGAGGAGTCACACCCCTTGGCCAGTACCGTTTGACCATGACTAACAAGTTTGATTATAATAACGTTTTTGGAATCCGTAGCGGAGATGAACCGGCAGGGTGGAGGCCCTTTCATCGCAAGATGGAAGGATTGTTGCGGCCTTATCGAGGTGAGACAGATGCAGATGTTGAGGCGAAGTGTGCTGTGCTAGATAATGATGTGGATCCAAACGTATTGGGCGAGGGAGGTGATGATGTGAATGCTTGGATGGATGATGACGAAGACGAGAACATGGAAGGAGACGAAGAGAATGACAATGAAGATGACGAGGGAGAAGAATGATGAGAATGAAAAGAAAGAAGCAAAATACTTCAAATTAATATTGTGGCTCTCAGCTTGCCAATTGAGGCAGCTGATAATCAGGATGCCTATAATATGAAAGTTGCATGTATTGCTGTAATTATCTTGATAGAGTGGTGTGCCCCTGTACCACCCAGCTTCAGCTCCTGTTTGCAAATGCGGCATCACCCACGACATCTACGGCCGCCACTTTCGCTGCACCCGCATCAGCAAGAAATTCGTCCACGACTACTCAACACGCAAGCCCTTCAGCCCGCCCTCCAACAAGTTCTCCATACAGCAGGAATCACCGACACCTCATCCCCAGTCCAATTCGACATCGAGTACCAGCCCAGCCACACCCTTGGGGACTCAAACCTCCCTCCTTCTCAATTCGCCATTTGCGGCGCCGACATAACCATCGACCACTGCCCTGACCCTCCTTCTGCCTCTGCACTTTAAGACATTCATTATACACAGCCAATGCTGAACGATGTCTCCAAACCGCAGAGAAGAGGAAGTTCACGACAATGGGAAATAGTACTGTCACCGGCAACACAATGGCGAGAGAAGGACGTCCTCCGCACCCTCTTCACGAACGCCAAACTACTCCAAATATGGGCAATATGGTCCTTACGGCGGCATGGGTCCAATGCTCCGCAGATTCCTCTTTGGCGATCGTCCGCTCTCTTTCACTGCCAACAAACCCCACGCCGCGAGGATGTACCTCGAATCCTCCAGAGCTCCGCACCGCATGGCATTCTTCCACTTGCAAACTCATCGTGTGGTGTTCCTCCAAACCCGCCGATCAGAAATTCTACGGCCACTCCTACACCGCACCCACCCCAAGAATCCACTTCCTCCAACAGTTCGGCCTCGCCTGCACCAGCACCAAAGCGTTCGCCATTCACCCCCAGCAGGCCCCTCCACATATCCTGCCCCCCCCCCCCCCCCCCCCTGGTTTAAGTTCTCCTTTCTCTACTGATCCTCGGAGCGATCTCACGATCAGCTGAAGAGAATGAGCGTTCCCGCGTGAATCGAGAGATTCGACTTCACGTGAGACCTCCTTCGAGCGATTTTCGCATTTTAAATTTTTCGACCTGATTTTCTGCACCGCTACGGCGTTTGAAGCATTCTTATCTAGTTTATGTGTCTCTAAATGAATTCATACTGCTAAACGAACACGTGTTACGCTTGTCTACAGCTCGAACGATTGGAGCTTGTCCTCCAAAGGATGTATGCGATTGTTTTTCTCACATCTTGCTTGTGAGTACGCATCCTCAGTGATGGCTTCTCCCTCAACTAGCAAACAAAGGTTGAGAAGATGGAAGACACCGCAATCACTAGTCGTGCAGTGGTCCAAGTCTTCATCCATTCCATCACGTCTAATTCGTCACCTTTAATGTCGTCGTCAGCTCTCGTGTATTCATCTCCAAGGTATTGAAGAGCTGCATTAATGTACTGCGTTATTTGTATAGTTCATGCCTGCCGAGTCCCAAAGAGAGATTTCTCTCACCTTAAAGTTGACACGCATGGTTAACCAATGAACATTTTGGTGGTTGATAGGGATGTAGAGGTTGTCAAGTTTGAATAGGCCGCATTCTATGCGTCTCGACCAGTTTTTCACATTCGAATACGTATAAGTCGGACGTTCCCTCCCATTTGTACCGGTGTTGAGGAGTTGGCTCATGAAATGAGTCTTGAATATGAAGCCATTCCTGAGTTTGGGGGCAAGATAGTTCATGTTGAAACCATTTATTACTTCATCATCGAGCCAAAGTTCCGGACGTAATAATTTCAAGCTTCCATGCTGTACTCCATTTGGCGATTCATCATACCGTAGATTGTATGCATCGTTGGTTTCCATATTCAATAGCTTAGCTGCAATTGCTCTGTTTGAGGGGCTCAGCTGCTGGTTTTGAAGAAGTCGGACAGAGGACCTTCCAACTGGTCGTATAGAAAGAATACATTGACATGCTTCGTTAGCAACTGAGCGATAGCCTCCCTCAAATGGGCAAAGGTATTATTGCTCCACACTTTCTCCGCCATAATTTATCTCTTCCGTTCTCTCGCGAAGTCAATGGAATGGGGGAGAGGCGCTCGACGCTCGATGGGAGACAAAGAAGCCACGGTCTCCGCACACACAACGTAGACACAAATATGTGTCTACACAGATGCCGATCCGGGGAGATTTGAGAATTTGCAGCAGCGATTAGAGGCACCCAAGGGATGTCCCAGCACAACCATTGGGTCTAAGTTGTTCGTATGGTGTAGTAGCAGAGTGGACACCACGTGGTTGTGCTGGGACATCGGTGGTTACGACACACCAGAGGGTGAATTTCGCTAGATGAGCCCCTAAGTGAAAGTGACTTAGGGTTTTTTAAAAATAGGCCTCAGGTAAAATCGAAAATCCTAATTCACGCGCGCTCTTCAGCTGATCGTGAGATCGCTCCTCGGGTCTGAGAGAGAGTAGCTAAGTACTAGAATAATCTATCTATCTATCTACTTGTATGTAGAAGGATGCGATGTGCGATGCGGCTTCCGTGGGCGGCTCTAAAGAATGTCTCGTGCGTAAGTATTAGGACGGATCTGGTAGAGAAGAATTTTGACTTACCACAGTTCGCTCACAGTCACGCGAGTTGTAACCCGGATCCCGGTGGAACGTCGACTGGCCCTGGCGGAGTTGCGATGCCCCTTGGTAGAACGACAGATGGTCTGGAGGAGTTGCGATTCCCCCGGTGGATCGAGAAGGCGATTGCAGGTTAACCCTCATAACGCGACGGAACAACTATTAGGGGGAGTCACTGCGACGTCTTGCGGTATCTTCTTACATACTTACTCTTACTTTGGTTGCCACAGTTTTGGTCGTACTACATAAATGCGCAGCTAGAGCAGTTGGACTGACTTGAAGGCAATCGGTGATTGGTCATGATTATAAGAAGAAGGGCATCTATACGTTGTTTGTCCATTTTATGTTCGTGATGTCTCTTCTACACTCGAAGAATCACTTCGTCGGTACCTCATGTCCTTTGACGGAAAAAAGAAAGAGTTCTCTCCATCTCTCAAACGTGCATTCGACGCCGTCTATCACAAAGAGTTCTACAACCGCACAAGCAAGTACGCCATTAGTAGAGATGAACTTCTTCAGATTCAAATGCAGCATCTCGCAAGTGGAACCAGGGTATTACTCGTAAGTTTTCATCCCATATCCAGTAGCCGCATACTTTACAAGTTGTGCATCATCCCAAAGGATGCGTCATGCTACCAAACTTACAACAACGTAAACGGAAGTTAAAGATGGGAAAATCATTCGGCCGATACAGTCAAGCATGAAAGAGTTTGATGCGACGGGCTTGGAGATCGTAGAGTATAAATTGAATGCATATATTGCTGTGTTTGACGGTACGATCAAACCTTTCAGTCAGATAGAAGAGCGATTCGACGATCTCTATTCATCGGAATTCATTGAAAAGGCAGCCAATGAAACGCCCGTGACGAAGCAACAGATGAAACTACACGCAACAGAACTCTTATTTCTTGGAACAAAGGCGAAGATAGTTTCCTTTGTACCAATAGATGCAAGCCACTTCAAGGCAGCGATCCATGTTCAGAATGATTTCTCGAACACTGTTGTAGAATCCACTGCTACAATAAAGGTTGGCAAGATAGTTAGTCTTCGCAACGTCATTTACATGACAGAGAGTGAGACTTCTCCTCAATCTCAATGGATGAAGTTCGTCCTTCAAGAGTTGTCAATATAGATGCAGCGATAATGCATGTCATCCCCCATGAATGGAATAACGTAGGGCCCATATTGCGTGTCTACTGCACAGCCAGGACGTAGGATGGGTGTGGTGCAGATAACACGATCAAATCATACGAACCGCTATAATAAACGGACTCATTATACCGATTAACATTGATTTGATGCTTCTTTGGATGCATTATTATTTGCTCAAATAGCATCTTTAATTTAACAAAAGCATACAATAGAAAGAGAGGCTTCTTCTTCCTCCTCCTTCAACAAAATAATATCCGATTCAAATTCAATTCCCCCGATGATTTATCTTTATCATATTACTGCATTATTGTCCCTAAGTATCTTCTTCTCAACCCATATGAGGCTGATAACAACTTTTCCATCTGCATTCACGAAAATTCTCACCGATCTTCTCTGTAGTCCATCGTCATCATTGCGTCCCTCATCCAAGATCTGAACTTCCAAAGTAGGATCAGCGATATTTATTTCCTGTTCAGCTTCTTCTCCAGTCATACCGATTAGACTCTTCTCTGGTAGTTATTCCCTTGCTCTGGCCATGGTGGAGAAGAAGAAGATGAGATGGATCCGGTTCCTGCATCAGCAGTGGCAGCAGCAGCAGCATCTTCTGCCATTTTTCTTCAATCCAATGTTTGAGAGTTGAGCTACCTCTTCCGTATGATCCAGGTAGTACGACATAATCATGAGTTTGTCTCATGCATGGGGCGGCTGTCCCCAATGGGCGGGGAAATTCTTCATTGTTCCGTCGGGTTGGATATTTACTTCGGCGTCTACAAAGGCGGCGGTGGTGCTTGTGGCGATTGTTGCGAGGACGATGACAATTGCGCTGTTCGACAATCTCATTTTAATTTATGTGTGCAGTGGTTTGTTTTGGTGAGGATGGAGCAAAGTAAGCAAGCGGCTTTCCACCTGCCTATCGCCTTTGTGTACTGTAGTTTTCCAAGGAAAACCGACGTCGCGCCTTGATCCTCCTGTATGGTTCTGTCACGCAAAGGGAAGAGAGGCAAGGAACTAGAGATGTGATAGTATACTACAGTGTGGTATGCGAAAATGTCTCTAGTAATCAGACACAAAACTATGTGAACACTATGTTTGTGCCTGGCCTCGAATGTCGAAGTGAATCGACAGTGTCAGCACGTGGCGAGGTGGGCGGGAAAAACAAACAAGGGTGAAAGGCAAGGATGGTATTGCTTGTTGTTTGATGAAGAGATACAAAATCAATGCCATGGTTTGAACCCCAATCTTCCTCCAGGGGTAGGTGGAAAGCTACGTGTTTCACTGTCCGATCGGACTACTAGAGCGATGCAAGACGAAGGTATGGGAAATTTGGTGCGAGACAGAAGGGCCTGCGTGCGGGTCCTTGTCTCCCTATGAGAATCAGTAATTGTAAAATGACACCTCCCTTCTTTTGGGGGGGCGGGGGGGCGAATGCGAATTCCAATCAAATCAAAGCCAGGTTTACATAGGCAGTTCCATGAAGATAGCATAGACCATGAACGCAGAAGAAACATGACAGTAACAATAAAAAAAGGCCAAGCCAGGGCCCTTACTCATCAAATGAATCCAGGTAAGAAGATGAAGCAGACAAGAGGAGGAGTTCGTGAAAAGTGAGCAGCACTGATTACCGCGGCTTCGCATCGTTGCCGACAGATGTGCTCATCTCCATCTTGTGCCGCTCTCCGGCTTCGGATCATGCATCTCTGAGGAACACTTGCAAGGCATTTCGTACCACGATAGACTCGGCTGCATATAAAGGCGAGCGGGCGACGTCCGGCTGGTCGGAGGTATCGACACATCTTGTATCAGGTGAGGAGTTATATGACAGAGAAAATCCAAATGGCCCGGAAGATGTGTCTCTATCAGATGGGGACGTGGACGAAGATCCCACAGAAGAACGTGCAAATAAGTTGCGACGGAAAATTGCTGAAAAACAAGCGGAGGAGATGATTGATTATGGCTACTCTGATGTTTATGGCTACTCCGAACTAGGTCGTATAGATCAAGACTATGGCCATCATGACATTACGATGGATGTAGTTGTGGATGGCTCCCTAGTTGGATCACTTTATTTAGTAATTCTCCCGCGAGGTGTGTACTATAATTACCCATTTCATGATGCTACCGATGCTCATTCATCTGAGCTGCAAATGGTGGGATGGACGCTTTGCGATTCTGCTGGTCGCCTCAAAGTCCGATCAATTAAGAATGAGGAGTTAGTTTCCGGGGAGGCTGGAAAGGGGGGATATCTACACATCAATACAGTTCGTATCAGCGATGCATATCGCCCGATGGGTTGCACGAACGTTGTTTCAGAGGCTGTTCGATCGGCACTGACTCAGCCCAAATTGGAGGGCGAGTGGTCGTTGGTGACCGCTATTTCAGACTATAATGTATACATAACAGATGAAGAAATGAAACTGAAACGCAGAATCAGCAACGGGGAGGAGGGTAACGCTGAGGAGAACGAACGAGTAGAAAAGCGCGTTTGGGAACGCGCTGTCTTGGATACAAAGACTTGCCTTCGTGTGGGGTTCAAACAAATCCCTGAAACTGTAGGCTCATTGATGCGAAATCCGTATTGGTTGTTTGCGTTGCCCCATTTCCTCAAAAATCCTATCAAGTCCTTTGAAGAGGTTGACCAAACTCCGCTGATTGAGCCTCCCGATTTTCCACCAAAACCTGTCGGAGTTGATAGTGAAATACTTGAGGCTGTGAAGAAGGCTGGTAACTCAATGCGTCGAGTACTCGATTCGGTGAGGACTGAGCGCCTCCAAGATCATAACTGTTTGGGCAGATTGGCAGAGCTGGAGGGACGGTTTTGCAGGAGCAAGAAATTTAATCGAAGGAGGCAAACCGGACCATCTGTCTGATGAGAGTTGGAGAGAAATGGTTGCAGATGTTGAAAGTATCGAGGAGATGTTGAGGGCCCAACGTGCTGCATTTGAAGAGGCGACACGAAGACAGCGAGAGGAGCAAAGGAACGAAATTGATGTGACAATACCGAGGAAGATTGATTTTGCTCAAAAATGAAGTAAATGCTCTAGTTCAGAGGGGTGGATCGATTAGAAATTCATATGCCATCCATTGCAGCTCTAGATTGCGTATTCCTCAGTATATTGACTTCCTGCTCGAGATGGTTCCTCTCGAGAAAAGAGCTTTTGCGGTGTCCAGTTTGGATGATAACGGTCTGACTCCACTCCACTGTGCTGTTCTTGGTACACCCGAAGTTAATGACAAAGATGAGTATCTTGATTTTTGTTGAAAGACTGCTAGACTTTGGAGCAGATACCAATGTGAAGAGTGCACAAGGAGCCACACCCCTTGGCATGTATCGTTCGACTATGACTGATAAGTTTGACTATAGCAACGTTTTTGGAATCCGTAGTGGAGACGAACCGGCAGGGTGGAGGCCCTTTCATCGCAAGATGGAGGATTTATTGAGGTCTTCTCAGGGAGAGACAGATGCAGATGTTGAGGCGAAGTGTGCAGTGCTAGATAACGATATGGGATCAGATATAGATTTGGATAATGAAGACGAAGATGCTGATGAGGATGATTGGATGAATGACGACGAAGATGATGAAAATGACGAAGACGAAGAATGAGAAGACTAATGGACAAGAAATCTTGTATCACATTGCTGTAAAAAATCTTGATGAAGACTAGACATTATTTTCCGTAAGGATACTTTATTTCTGGCTGCCTCCCTCTGTGGACTTTTCGTTGCGTCTACAGCAGCCTGGTGCGCACGAAGAGCCGCGGCAAAGTCTTCTTTGCTGACATTCCCATTCATGTAACAATTGTTTTCGTATTCAACCATTATCGCCGAGGTTGGCGGCGATGATGTATTGTTTTGACTGCTCTCTCAACTCTATGTTTTCCCTCCTCCTTTTCCAAGTGGTATTTCTTTTTCTCGTCCTCATCTAGCAAGCTTGTATGTAGGTAATGTGTTAGTTAGTATGTATTAGTTCCTCTTTCCTCTATAGTTCGTCTTTCCTGCTGCCGTGGCTTTGGCGGCTGCTTCCCTCTGTGGACTTTTCGTTGCATCCACGGCAGCTTTTTGTGCACGGAGAGCAGCGGCAAACTCTTTTTTTGCTGACAAATCCACTTGAATAGAACTGCTTCAACATTCTTGTTGATCTATCACATCCGAGATTGGCAGCAATGATCCAGTGTTTCACTGCTCTCTCACCCCTCTCATCCAGCGCCTCCCTACATCCAAGATTGTATCTAGCGATGGGATGACCACCAATGGCCGCCTCCTCCAAATGGTACCATTCCTTCTTCTCGTCCTTCTCGACAACTTGTCCCTTCCCATACAAAACACATCAGCGTATAAATGCGCCTCCACATCACCCAATTCAGCTGCCTTTGTCAAATATCCAAGTGCATTCTCATGATCCCCTTCAAGGCAGAGTTCATTGCCCACCTGTTGCATTGCGACACGGATCGTTTGCTGCTGCTCTTTTTCATTTTATTCATTTCGAATTCTTCCATGTTTTTTGGATTCGGATGACGGCAGAATAGCGGACAGGTGTGGTCAACATATTCTTCTCTCTCGCGTAGCAAATTAGCATAACCACATCCATTACAGATCACTTTGCTGCAGCATGACATCAACGTCGATGTATTGGAGGCCATTGGAAGAGGCAAAAAGCAGATCGGGCAATCCCCGCGATGGCTGCTTTCAGGCTGCCTGAATAAAATCTCGTCACGTAATTCAGCCGCTCTCTTCTTGCAAGCTTTTTTGTGCTTCGGTCGATGATTCCGCTGACATTCAAACGCTGCAATATCGAACAGAATTGCAAGCGGCACATTTCTTCAATTTGATTTCATCCACTTCAGCGCACGCCGCATGAAGCGCAACAATAATGTCGGTCGCCTCGACCACAGCAGTATGAATTGTGCTCATCGTCTGATGTTCAAGCCAGCGCCAGTGCCTCTTTATAATGATTGAATAGCAAGGAGCTCAGTATCAGACAGAAATTCCGACAAAGATACGAAATCTTAAAAGAGCCATCTCATTTACGAGAGGTCAAGTACCGGTTCACGTTCTTCTTCATATCTCGATTCATTGGATTGCATCAGCAGCATGCAGTGATGAAGAGCCAACAGCGCATTGAGCGCCTTCCGAGCAAAGTAGATATCATTCTAGCGTGATTCTTCGGGAAATTACCATAGTTAAAAGTGTAGTGGGCAATATCTACTGTGTCCGTACTTAATGTGTTTATTCTCAATAATAATAAGGTTCTGACTGTGCATCTCTAATCTCGACTCGGTAGACTCTTCTTTCAATTCGTCCGCTGTTTTCAGATGTGGTCAAGAGGCGCTTCTCAATCATCCTTATCGACTGACAACACATCTCATAAGTAGTGAGCCTTTTCACTCTTGCTTCCCACTGCATATCATGTCTGCCTCAAAACGTCAATCAAGTCCTGGCCTGCCTCTACTACTTGATGGTGTGTCGATTATCATGCTGCTGTAGCTTGATGAGGATCAGTAAATGCCGCTGTCATTTAAAAACATCCAAAACCATGCCACATGACCACTCTAGCAAGACGCAACGCAAAACCTCGCAAAAACATAATAACACCGAACAACTTAGTGATGGCTGCCGACGGATGGTACATTTATAACGGCCGGGGATGCTGTTCCTCGACATGTCACTCGTGTCCGCATAGATGAATCCGTCTCGGTCATTCCGGCATGGGCATTTGATGAACATCCTAACATCGAAGAAGTTGTTTTCCATAAAGGTGTCCGAAAAAGTTGAAGCAGGGCATTCTCTTATTGCCCTTTTTTGAGGCGAGTAATCATGACCAGGCGTCAAAGAGGTTGAGGAGTGTGCATTCTGGAATTGTGCTGCCCTTGACGGATTGTTGAATGTGGCAAGCTGGAAGTAATTGGTGGTTGTGTATTCAGTGAGAACGGGTCTTGACGAGCGTCGACTTGCCGTCCATCAAGATCGTCATGGCAGACGCAATTTGCTAGTTGTACAGCCCTGGTGAAACGTAAATTTCAGGTGCAAAGTTGGAATCAATCAGATCCGGGACATTCAATGGCTGCACCTCCCTGGAGCGAATCACCCTCCCATTGAAAGATAATATCATGATAACAGACGATAATGTATTCCGAGGGTGTGAAAATCTGAAGGCACGTAGATCTGGTTGAGGGAGCAATACTTCATACAACTATTCGACGCTCTACTATTAGAAAACCGGCAAAATGATATGTACAGAGAAATTGATGCAATCAATCAGATTCTCTCTACTACACCTTCGGGCGACGCCACTCATGGTGGTGATGATGGGGGAAAGGCCGAGGCGATACGAATGTGGATTAGATCAGTTCTTCACAAAATTGTTCATTAACAAAGCAGAGCATTGCCGCTTGTTGAAACAACGATGTGGCTACTACACTCAAGCTAGCTTTAACCAAACGATATTGTGTTCAGGAATGTCCTCCCTTTCCTCGAATTGCCATCATACACATTTCAAGGGGAGGATTAGGTGGGGGGAGGATATCCACTACTGCGTTTTGCTTCTTGATGTAGATACGCATATGCATAATATGATGAAAGGACTTTGGCAATATCAATTACGAGGACCTTTAGCCTTTAGAGGCAATATCATCTAATGTGTAATGTCGTTTATTCTCAATGAAGTTACCACACATACTCAATTCACCAACCAGGCTGTTCGCTCACTCGTCGTCGAATCTCATCCTTGAGGCGCTTCGACTCAGCCTGTTTCCTATCACGCTCCTCAGCCAACATACACACCATGGATGTAACAATTTTTTCAGAGTGTCCTTGAGATTAGAATCTCGTGTACATTGTGGCAGCTGCGTCTACACTAACACTAATCGTGATAACTCTGCTACATAGAAGTTCTAGTTTTATTTTATTCTTCACTCTTACCGAGCATTTCCTGCCTGTGTAGCTTGGAACATTGCTGCTGCCTCCCTCTGTGGACTTTTTCTTGCATCTACAGCAGCCTGATGTCCACGAAGAGCTCCTGCAAAATCTGCTTTAGTGACATCCCTCCATTTGTAACACTCCTTCAGCACTTTTATCGAATTGTCATGTCCAAGATTAGCACCGATAATGTAATGCTTCATTGATCTCTCAACCAAATCGTTTTTCCACTCATTAACTCCAACACTGTATCTAGCCTCAGGATGACCGCCAATTGCCGCTTCCTCCAAGTAATATAATCCCTTTTTCTCATCCTTCTCAACACCTTCCCCCTTCTGATACATGTGCCCCAAATAGTATTGGGCAGCTATATCTCCTAATTCAACAGCCTTTTCTAAATATTCAAATGATTGTTCATAGTTCCCTTCATGGTAGCGTTCCTTTCCTATTTCTCTTAATGCAACTGGATCGTTCGCCTCTATTCGTTTCAAATTATTCTTGTCGACTTCTTCTTTCGATTTCGGTACAGTGTGTCGACAGAATGGGCATACACGAACCTGCCGTTGTTGCCGCTGGTGTAGATAATGTGCGTGTGAACATCCTCTGCAAATTGTTTTGCTACAGCATGATTGTATCATCGATTTGCCTAAACCAGTTGACATTGGCAATAAACAAATCGGACAATCGCCCAAATGTGTGCTTTCGGGCTGCCTGAATAATATCTCGTTTCGTAACACCCGTTCTTTGCACAGTGCTTCATGTTGCGGCCAATGATCCTCATGGCATTTTTCGCTGCAATATCGAACGAGATAAAAATTACAAACCCAACATGGCACCAATTCATATTCAAATTCAGTTTTTGTGATGCCGCACGAAGCACAACACATGTAGTCGGCTTCTGCCTCTAAATCGTTGCTCATCATCTCATGCTATTGCCAACGCTGCTGTTGTCGTCATTACAGGGATATCTTTGACAGTTCAGCAGATCATTGCAGACACAACGCTCCGATTGTAGTAGCGGTAGCATCATCTTGCAGGCAGCAAGAGGTGATTCCACCTCCGAGGATTCTGCCCGCCAATATTTTTACTGATTCCTACCTACGTACAAAAATGCGCCATCACCTGTGGCGGTCTGGACTCCACCTCACAAACGCACGAAGAAACGAAGATGACAGAAATCCATCGACCTCGACGTCCTACACAACGATCTCGACCCGTTGCCCCTCACTAACAAATAACAACAACCACCCAACCATAACACTATTCACTACACGATGACACCCTTTAGAATAAATTTGGTCACCCTATCACTGGCCGTGGGAAGCCACGCCTTCACATCATCCCTCCCACCATCACGACGAACAGTAAATTCCTGCAGCACATCCAGAACATCATCATCCGTTGCCGCCACACCAATGCAAACAGAGGTGGGCAACTCACATGGTCAGGGCAGTTGCTTTTTACCATTGTTGCAGAATGATGATGAATATATTGCTCCTAGAATTGTACAGGTGAGTTTTGTCTATACTAATTTTATGGTGGTATTATGCTTGGATTGAAGTGACCACGTGTAGGTGAATAATCTGCGGTGTACATCAAACCAGAAGAACAATAAAAGAGATACAATAAGAACGAGTCAAATGATTAACTATCGAAAAACAATTAGATGACGATCATAACCATCTTGATGAGATTTACGATAAGGGATTTATATGATGGCTGTTATTATTTTATTATTCTCTTGGTGTTCTGACATGATGATGTGCGCATAGATAATGTGATGTTTCTTTATAAACCGCTAATAATCTAACCATGTCACGCTTCCCCACTCATCATCTATACAACAACAGATTGCCGGAGCATACCCCGGAGTAACAACCGAAACATACCTCTCCATAACATCCGAACCCGCCGCAGAATTCGGACAATGGGCCTACGATTTCTCCGACCCCGATGGTCCTCAACTTGGCACAGTCGCTGTTCCCGGCATGTCATCCGTCTACGAAACAGAAGACCCAGTCGTATTAATCGGGGAACATACTCATCTAGGTGTGCAACTCCCCGATGAAATTAAAGATCCTGTAGATTTAATCGTACTAGTCGATCGAGCGAGGAACTACTTTGCCGAACGAAAATTCTTGGTGATGGAATTGGAAGAGAATCCGGGGATGATTTCGATTGGGGCGTTTAGTAGTTTTGAGGAGTTTCCGAGTACGGCCAAGATTATGGGGCATGTTACTTTGGTGCAGATTCCTTGGTTGCCGAGTATGCAGAAGAAGAAGTCTGGGTTTATGGAAGAGGATCAGTTGTTTTAGGTATATAGTGTATTCTTTGTGTAGTAAAGTTATGCAAATATATCATCTTATATACCATGGCTAGACTTGTGATGTGGCGCTGGTGAATAGGTGTGTGCAATTCTAGGATTAGATCAATAGTTGAAGATAGGACTTCACTCTGCTGCAACACAACATCTATCTCCATCTTAATCCAATAGGTATCTAAAGGAATTGTAGCCGCTCAACGTCATTGGCAAGGGAAGGGGTACAATACTTAAGAAATCTCTCAATCAAAAATATCTCTGATTCAACTTCTGCTATTTACACTCCTTTACTTATTATTGACTTTCACTTACTCTAGATCTAGAGATTCATTTCTTGAGATTGCCCCAGCTGAATTTCAGATTTGTAGATTTGCACTACGATGCTGGAACAACTTGCCACCAGCTTCCTCTTCTTAAGCCTATAATCTACGATGGTTCAATACATCAACTGAAGAAGTGCTACGCGGCTGGAGATGACAGCATAGAAGAGTTTGCTGCGGCTCTTCGCGCACACAAAGATGCCGTAGATACTACAAAGAGTCCACTGAGAGGGGCAGGCGAGAAAGTATTTGCTCGCTGGAGTTAGCGTAGATGTTTGTACCAGTGAACAATCTACAGTGCTTAACTTCGCTGAGAAGCGGTGCTGCTGTCACTGTGGTATGGTCGTGCTCGATCATTGTCAAGTCAACATTCATGAACGTAGTAGTTAAAAGTTATCCCAACCCTTGCACAGCACGAATCGAAGTTGATTCAGCTACAACAACCAAAGCACACCACAACCGCCAAACAACGTCTACTAATTTTCACGAGAGGTCTCTGTTTGTCTTCTACCATAGCTATTTATGCGATCAGGATACATTCAACTACTGTACATGATAACAAAATATACTAGCTTTTACGCTGGATTTGTTACAAGTCCCTAATTCTATCAAGTAGTACTCTCCAACCTCGTGCTTGTAAAGAGGGACATCCAACTTCAATCTATACATAGTGCCGCTACTTTGGACAGATCCCTGAGGTGTCACGATTCACTGCCATTTTCATTCAATCATACCTGCGAGATCTGGGGCTCGACTTGCCTGATTTGGAAGGAGCAAATGATGGTTGAGACGACACAGAGGGAGACAAACTAGGCT
>JAHBBA010000538.1:0-26938 GCA_018806925.1 Skeletonema costatum | reverse complement strand
TGATACACATAAAGACATGTTAATTTGTAGCTTGTACCCTTTCTTACTATCTTCATCTTTTATAAATAGCTACTAGAAGCTGTTGATATTGCGACATTCACATCGTTAGATACGATATAGATGTGGTTTAATTTATGCTCAAACAATAATCCATTTCCAGAATTATCGTTTTTTTTGGCAAAAATCAATTTATCATGAGTTTATCTTCCTGTGTTGTGTTCACAATCTTATTTCTAGTTCCTTGTTATCTATTGTAGATAGTGTCCATTGCAGTGCCTGCTTTCTCTTTCCCCTTGTCTTCGCATTATAGAATGTATATAAACTAACTTCCTGCTGCAATAGTGTTGAACCCATCAGAGCATTCGCTGTGTCATTAGACTTTCAGAGAAATGAAAACAAGGTTGTTCGTCTATGCTTCCCAGGCTGTACTCGTTGCCAATGTGGATATTTTGCTGTTTTTGTTCTTAATAAGGAATATTTGAGAAACACTCGGCACATTTTTCCATAATCATTCCCACATGCCAGTGTCTTTACGGTTTGACATCAAGTTGCGGTGTATATATTCTCCCAGGGTACCGTTGCAATCCAGCCGACACAACAATGTAGTATTAGATCGCTGTTTCACAAAGAACACAGAACACATAGCTCTTTTCGTCTCCAACACACGCTTGCTTTGGGGCCTAAGCACCGAGATGCAACCTCCTTTCCAAGGTGATTGTTATATGCCCCCCAGCAATCTTCTGCAATCTGGAATCACCGTTCAAGCTGCCAATCTCTTTCGTTGTCGTTATACATATATTCTGGAGGAAAATATCTCAGATAAGAATGAAGGCTATCCCCTTAGGAAACACTTTTATCCTAAATGGTTCGAATCGCCCAAATCATAATAATCACCTCCGCCAAACCGCCACAAGCATCCCATCAATGACATTTATATAATATTATGGTTCACTCTGCCCAACAAGCCACTAATGCAACATTCAACTGCTAAAGGTAGCTCGAATTGTTTGCTGGACGGAAGTACGAGTATGTATTGTACAATACATTGCAGGCAAATGCTATCTACTTTGACAACAAGAAACACAAATTTATGTATGTACTACGGCGAAATATGACCAGCAAGACAGTGTGGCCGAGTGGTTAAGGCGATGGATTGCTAATCCATTGCTCTTTGAGCGCGCAAGTTCGAATCTTGCCACTGTCGATTTTTTTGCGTTACTTTTTGACGCTGAGAAATAGATATTTTAGTCGGACACATGGAAGTCCCCCCCTCTTGGTCATCAAAAGCAGTGATCCAACTTTGTTGCCATGGTCTATTTCTGGCAGCCAACATTCATGTATAGGAAAACCTCTAAAGCTACTTGCTACTTTATTTTTGAACCATTATCACCTCTCTAGTCTCTTCCTTGCTCTTTTAAGCCTTCGCGAATCGTGTTTGCACATACTCTTCAAACTTTTTGCATGTCTCCAAAAACCCACCATCTTCAGCCGTATCCGCTAGAACAGAATCACCGTCAACGATACGGATACGCATGTCTAAATCAACATCAGTATCAGGTGCACCGGATGAGCACTGGGCAATTTTAGCATCGTAGCTCTCTCTCTCTTCCTTCAACACATCTTCAACACTCTGTTTCAATTCATTCACCCAGGCGTCACCCGTAAGAGGTGCACCAGTCAGATTGTCAACAAGAGAAAGGAAAGGTTCCGAGTTTCCTGGTTTCCAATAAGCTTCAGTGAGAGTTGGGCCCACAGAAGGGTTGTCGGTAATGTACTTGTCACGTTTCAAGAAGAATTCTCTGGTTTGATGCACACCCATCTCAGCGAGGACATACCCGTGATAATAGCAGCTCGCTTCATCCGATAGAATATGAGGTACCGAAAGCAAAGGGCGCGCTGACAATCCTCCCTGGATGTCTTTCTCCACTTTATCGGCCAAGGCTTTGATCGATTCAGCTGTCACATCTTCCTCTGGCATCTCGTACAATGCTCGTTCAAAATAGGGCACTGCAAGCATACCCCTCAATGCAAATACCTTGTAAGGATGGGTTGCCTTGATTTGCTCAGCTACCAAATCCCATGGGATGGCCTCACCCTCTCTCGAGATTGCATATTTAGCCATCCAATCAGCGTCTCCTACTAAACTGTCGAGAAACATAGATTGCAACTCAGCATAGGCAACAGAAGTTGGCGAACGTTCTTGGGCAAACAGAGGAGAGGGCATTTGAATATTGGCGAAGTGTGCAGCGTGACCTGCCTCGTGCATCAGAGTTGTGAGCCCTGTGTATCCTGAGCCGATTGCAGAGGGATCAGCAAGACTTGTAAAATGTGTGGTGGAAGGTTGCCAAGTTCCTCCGGGTTTCACCCATGCCGGCTGCGGCCAGTGGCAAAAACCGTTAGAATATTTGCCTTTGCGATCAAGCAAATCAAGATCCATCGTTGCTTGCTTATACGAGATGTTCATAGCAGCAAATGACCTACCCCATTGCTCTACAGATTTTTCAAACGGAAAGTATGGGTCCATCCGACGAACAATATCCCCGCTCATTAAAAACCCTTGGTTCCATGGGGAGAGTGCTGATTCTCCTCCCTTTTCGGCAGCAAACTGTTTCCTGGCAGACTCCATAATAGGACGCGTTCCTGCTTCCAAGGTATCCAATATTTCGAATAATGCAATCTTGCCAAACCCTTCTGCGTTGGACACTTTGTAGTCATAAAAATCTAGGAATCCAAGTTTCTTTGCCATCTTATTTCTCACTTTGACCAGTTCCACAAAGCCATTCTCTGTCACAAAATCACCAATCTTGGACAAGCCCTCATAACAAGCCTTACGGGTAGCCTCGTCAGGGTCAACACGCACTTTATTACGCAGTCCAACAGAGGACATTTCTTCGAACTTGCCATCGATAGTTGCCCCCAGAGTAAGTGTATTTCTGGCAGCTTCCAATCCACCCTCAATTTTGGTAGACTCAGCGCGAAGAGTTTTTGCCTCTTCCGATTCCATTATGTAGCAGCCAAATGTACGTTCTAGCATCTTGAGCGTTTTTGCCTCGACACTATCCTCAGGCACTTTCTGCAAGAGCTCACGTGTCTTTGATAACTTTGCCTCATCGGCAAGAAAATCCTCCATTTCACCCTTGGTACGTGTCAATTCGTCAGTGGAGTATTGAGGACCAGACAAAGCCATTTTTGTTCCCCAGAACTGCAGCTCAAACTCCCGATGGAGCTGTTCATAACTTGTGTTGATTCCGTCAATGAACGAGGACACGTCGGTGATTGTAGACGCTGTCATGGTGCTTGAAGACCGAAAAGAGCGGCGAGCCGAAGATAGTGATGACGGTGGTGTGAAAGAAGATGCTGCTGTCAGAGCGTGGGTGAGGAAGGATGCTATGGCAAAGCGCATTGATATGATTAGCTGCCACAACGACTAATGGCAAAGCGATGGCTCGTCTACTCTCTATTGCGGAGAACTTTTTATGGATACTCGCGGCAAAAGCTCTGAACATAAAAATAATAAAATCACACGAAAGATAATATCTTTGTCTTTCGGGGGGGTGATGAGCGGGCGGACGCCCTACTGAAGAGGAGGTCAGAGGACAACGCGCGGCAAGTGCACACGGCAGTATCAATTCATCAATGTAGAATGCAGGTGTGGCGTTGCCACGAAGTTGGAGCCTATGCAGCAATCATCGAATTACTCTGCTGGCAACAGCAACGACCAAGATCAGATTCAGATGATCCAAAACAGTAACGAAGAACAACTTTACACAACCATCGAGGATGCTCACCGATCCCAACACCAATATGACGAATGGAATCCTGACGTTATCGCTTACCTTAGAGCAGTTATTCCGATGTCGCCATTTGTGTCTTATTTGTGCTACAAAATGCAACTTATGTCTCTGCCTTACCTCGGTCTACAAATGCTATCGATCCCTCTTGCACTCAAGTTACGCGATCAGAGTGTATGGATCCGCTGGCCATCTGCCTTCATCATTGTAGCACTATTGGGAGGAATCAAGACTTCTAGTATTCAATTATATTTTGAAAATGACAATGTCGCAATAAAAGGAATGTTTTACGCATTCACCGCTCTTTGGGAGTGCAGCAATGCTGTATACATCTTTGGTGGAAGAGATTTGATGGATCGTTATGGAATCACCAATTATCAAAGGGCTCTGTTTGCGACTTTGTGTCCAGCTCAAATCAAGTTCACTGCACAAGGTTTCCCAAGGGATCAGTGGGTACGAGGGTTGCTTCATATCGGGGGCTATCTGTCGACATTCTTTGTGCTGAGGTTGGTCTTACGATATGTGGTGGAAACTATTGAAATGTACGCAGTTTTGGAAGCTGAAGCGATAGTGATCTGCGTCTCATGTCTTGTACACGTTTGGAACGTCCCACCGCTTTTGTATCAAATGTTTATGATCGGGTATAGAGTGCAAGTTATTTATCCATACGGACAAGTAACTTCTGGTCCAAATGGAGCCGTCCTGCTAGCTCTCTCATTCGTCACATGTTTTACTATCCTCTTGGAGTGAGAGGGAGAGCCTTCTTGTCCATTCCATTGATGTTTCTACTGAATGCATCTAGTCATTACGGTGTCAGTGAAGCTCTAGTAGGTGACAAAAGTGAGTTAGGCTGGAACATTGTGTTTGGTGCATAGGTCTAGTTGCGGCTATTGAAGTGTACTGCGACAGTATCTTTGAAAGAATCGACACCGGCGATGGTACAAGATTAACAAACAATTGGTGGGCAAGAATTCGTTTTGTTTTGGCAACAGCTTCGTTGAGATTTGCTGCATACACTCTACTTCACAAGTGCTTGAATTCATCTCTCCATAGCTTGCTTGGGCTTCAATGAATAAGGAGTGAATATCTTCAATATTTTCGCACAGTCGTTTTCTACCTTACATCGGTAAATCTATGTTGTCGTTTGCCAATGCCCACTCAGCATTGATTTGCATTTGCTCATATCCAAAGCATTCGGAGGCATCGTCGATTCAGCCAAGCTTAGTTCCTTCGAAGGTGTATCATTGCGCTCAAAAATACAAATGTGCATCTCACAATGAATCGAAGCCAATAAAGGAAAGAGGGTCGGAAAACATAAATCATCTGGACTTTGCTTTGGATCTCCACAGTAGTGCAAATCTTTCATTAATTGCGGCAAAAACTGAGTTCTGAATGCGTTAGCCTCCGAAATAGGCTGAATGTCCTCCACAATGAGAATGCCTCGAGGCTCAATCTTAGGAAACCAAAAGAAAACAGACTGAGCCATGTGTGGCGCAAGATGGGCTCCATCATCCACAACAATCTTGAGCGGAGGAGCGTCCGGTCGTTTCATTGATTTCCTCCACACCTCATCCAAATAATTGACATCACTTCCATCTCCGCAATGCAATCTATCCTCATCTAGATATTGTTGGTATCGTTCGTTTTTCTCTGCAAAGTTCCCCCTATGGATGCAAAAGAATGTGAGTGAAGATTCTTTGCCAGAAGCAACTAATGTCATAGCTGATACTCACCATGGCCACTTTCCTTCACTCCGCGGTCCCTTTTCAATACAAGCAATCTCAATGGAATGACATTCTCCATTGTGAAGAAACTCCCTATATGTGTCATATCCAGCACCATTATAGAAGCCGATCTCAAGGAATTGAAATGGATCCGTATCATCACGCGAGTATGGCCCCATTCTCTGTTGATATATTGTGTCGTAATGATGCCCCCAAGGACGGCACTCTGGCCGCACGCAGCCCGGTCTGGTGCACGATGCATCATTCTTTAGACAGTCGGGTAGACGGACTGGAGCAGTAACCTTATCAGTGCCAGTCTTTTTGGCAATCTCATAAAAATTGCGTTCTCCCTGCTTGGGGTGGACGAAGTAAAATCCATTAGAGTTGGTGGTCCCTATTCCACCAGAAGTAATAGCACTTTGAGATGCATTATCCAACACAGCACCATGTTGACTATCTGGAACGACTAGTACCTTAGCTGATGGGATTGGTTCCACCGCAGCAACAGGAGGCGACGCGTCTTCTGGCGGAGCAAAAGATGCAGCTTCTTGGGACTTGAATTGTGACAAGCCCCCATCTGCTACATTAATAAAGCTCCACAGAGAAATGGACACGACAGTTACGTTGAGAAGCAATAAGATTTGCGTTAATCTCTGAGATGACATGATAAATATGTAGGCATCAGCAGGGCATCAGCGTCAGTAGAGAGGTCAGATCTCTCTACAGTGTAGATACTTGTGATTCGGCATTTTGATTTCGGATCTTTTTGATTTTTTTGCACCAGCTGCATCCATGACTCACACTCGTGACCACCCAAGATACCTCCCAAAAATCAAACCAAGAACGCAAGAATGAACCAAGAACAAGAACTTGCATTGCAACGACACCGAAAAATCAACAGACCAAGCCGGAGGAAGCGTTGAGGTGGTGCACGGCACGGCAGGCAAAGTCAAGGCAGGGCAACTCTCATTATTAATAATTTACCGAAGAACGAATCAGTAGGCAGTAACATCGATGGCAGCAGCGACAGAATGGCAAGTGAGCAGCGAAGCTAAAACTCAGAATGAGTTTGGCGATCAGCTTCTGCGTCAATTAAGGGGTGGATCAGGAGGCGGTGGCGGTGGAGGAGGCTACAGTGGTGGTGGTGGAAGTTGGGGGGGAGGATCAAAGGGAAATGGGTATTATTATGGATCATCGTCGTACAACTCATCTTCTGGCGATGGCGAGAACCCGATGGCCGTTGTAATTGTGGTTGCAGTTCTTGGTAAGTGGTTTCATGAAATGTTACATTTGTTGATCTGATACATTCTCAAGACTTATCATATTTATTCATGATGATTCGCTTTGTGATTTTTAGCGCTCTTTGGCATTTTGTACTGCGTGTTGTCGCAGAACAAGAAGGGAAATGATCCAGGATTTGAGGCAGCAGTCAACGAAGAAAGAGACCGTGAGCGATCCTCCTTTACTGCAACTGCTCATAAATCAACACCGCAAACGCGATGTGGAATCGGATTGAAACGTCTGAATGGCTCTGTCACAATCACATCCATTGATCCCAATGGACTTTTCGCTAATAGTGGCTTGGAGGCTGGTATGACTATCAAAACAATAAACACTGTGCCAGTGGCAACATCTTCTGCGGCGGAAGCGACAGAAATTATCAAACTCGCGGTTGGACAAGTAACTATTGTTGCAACAGGAGGTCGATCAACCGAACTTGATGTGAGAGGAGGTCATCCACCATTTGAAACTTATAGCGGAACATTTGATATGTCCTACGTGGATCAAGGCAAACAATTTCGGGGTCATGTCATCTTGGAATTGAAGAACAATCAAAGGGGCGGCTACACCGTGACGGGAACAACATCAGATGCAGATGGTAGTGCAGTCATTATAGAGGGGCTAGTTACGCACGGAGGAGACGCATGGTGGGTAGACGAAGTGCACAGTGGAAATGATATCGGTCTCAAGGTATTAACGACTGGCAAGTTTGATTGGTCAACAAACAACTTTCAAGGTGCATGGAGATCCAACACAGGAGAATCCGGTCGGTACAGCTCATTCCAAGCTACAAATGTTTCCAAAACGTTCGCTCCCGTGTCTCCAGCCGCCACAGTCGTCACCGCTCCTGTCATGACCGCAGTAGTTGCAACTCCAGTGGATCCATCGTATTCCCAAACTCCTATCGTCACTGCTGTTGCAGAATCATCTTCTCCTGTTGTTGTTGCGACGGCCAACAAAGTAGTGAAGGACATGGCAGTTGGCATCGGAATAAAGGCGCCTAATGGCACTCCTGTTATCTCCTCAATTCAACCTGACGGTCTTTTCGCAACAAGCTCCCTGAGGGTTGGCATGGACGTGCAATCTATCAATAATCAGTCAATGAGTGGTAAAACTGCGGTAGAAGCCACCCAACTTATAAAGGATGCGGTTGGAGAGATAAGAATCGTTGCAGGTTGGAATCTATCGGTCTCAACTCCCTTTACTGCGACTCCAATGGCTTCAGCTCCACCAGCAGAGACGACCGAAGAGCCGGAAGTGTATGTTCCATCGTACAGATGAAGAGGGCAAAGATCCCTTTGTATAGTGTAAGCCCAGTGATGGTTCCAGTAACAATTATAGCTTTGATGTTTGTACATTGAAAGATGTCTCTGATTTGACACAAACGACTGTATTTCCCCTCCCCTCATTACGCTCAAAAAGTTCAAACGCCTTGACATAATCGTCAAAGTCAAAAATGGAGTCAGCTCTTGGCTCAATTGTGCCTTCAGCCATGAAGGTTAGCATTTCATTCATGTTTCTTCGGAATTCATCTGGATGAGTTCTGGCCCACCTTCCCCACAAAGAGCCAACCACCTGTGCTTCTTTAATCAGAACCAGACCAGGCTTGATAGGATTTTGCCCAGCAACAAAGCCCACGAGACAAATCTTGCCCAGAGGTTTCACGCAAGACATGAGAGCTGGGAACAAGTCACCATTGACCACATCAACGATCACTGATGCACCCTCTGGATGACCCAGTTCTGCAGCTGCTAGTTTGAATTCCTTTTTGAACTTTGTGTACGATTCTTTATCTCTGCCATACACCAGCACTTTATCTGCACCAGCCTGCGCGTTGACTACCATTGCGGCTTTGTTGATATGACTCACTCCAGCAATTACTTTTGCGCCTCTGGCTTTTGCTAATTCTACAGACGCCATGCCCACACCACCAGAAGCGCCATCAACTAATACCAAGTCACCAGGACCAACATTGCCTATGACTTTAATACTGTGATAAGCTGCGCAATAGTTGCGTCCGATGTTTGCCACAGAAGACAAGTGCAGTGTATCAGGTATTGGGAATACTGCCTGAGAAGACAAGCAGACTTGCTCCGCAAGTGCACCGGTGCCTCCACCACCATCGGGACATAGCGCTGTGTTTGCATATACTCTGTCTCCAATCTGAATCTGGTCATCACGCACATCACTGCCCTTATCAATCACAACGCCAGCCACATCCATGCCGGGTATGTATGGCAATTGCGGCTTGATTTGATAAAGACCCTGCGCCTGCAGAAAGTCTGGATATTGTATCCCAGCGTAATTGCAGGAAATGAGAACTTTGTTTGGCTTTAGAGAAGGCACGGGCACATGGTCATCTAAATCGAGACAGCTTCGTATAGGGGCAGGCGAGCAAGGCTTCCCAAGTTTATCTAGAGCCGCAAAGCGGTGGCATCGCACGGCACGCATCCTGGGCTTGTGTAGATAATTAGATTCTTTGAATTATGCGACAACAACTTGAGCGAGTATTGTATCAACCAATGTTGTTTGTTGCGTTGATAAGCATGGTTTGTGTTACGACATGTTCCCACCAGAGTGGTTACTTACGAGTTACAGGGGTTACAGGGGAGTACCTCGAACTGTACCCCCCGGAGGGTACAAAATTGTGACTAGACTGGGATCAAGGGGGGTACAAGTCGAAAATGTCAGCTTGCTTTTTGCTAGTAAAATCCCAGTAATTGAGGAGAGGGGTACAAAACTCTGATACCTCAGGAGGAGGGGGAAATTTCCCCGTACGTCCTTCGTCCGTCCAAATCCCTCCCCGCTTCTTGAACCAGCCAAATCAAAATATTTTACATGCCACATAACATTCAATTCCTCTGAAGAACAATTGCACGGCATAAAAGAATACCATCATTGTACTTTGAGTAACTCCGCAGCAATCTGCATTCATTCTAAGCAATATATAGTTATTTTACCATGGGAACAGCACTCTCCGGCAGAGGAAGAAGGAAGGGAGGCCGCAACAAAATCAAGAAGTACAAGAGAGCCACGTGGCTTGGTCGTCGTGCCAAAGACACGGATCAAATACAAGATGAAATTGAAAAGTCCGAAGTCACAGGAGTACCAGCAGATAAATTTGAGTATGATGATGAGCTCCCTGGAGGTGGACAGTTCTTTTGCGTAGAGACTGGTAAGCATTTTGCCGATGCCAAAGCACTTGCTGATCACAAAAAATCGCGATATTATAAGAGAAGATGCAAGGGGTTGAAGGAGGAAAAATATACTCAGGCAGAAGCGGAAAAGGCAGCAGGCATGTCAAAGGAGATATTACCTCCAGCTCATGCGAAATAGATGATGACATTTAGAGAGATCTCAACCACACTCATATTATCCTCATGAATAATAGCCTGTTGGGGGAATTGTGTGAAATAATTACTGACCAGTAATGGCAGAGTGACCTTGTGAGATGGAGCAATGGCAGAGTGACAGTTGTGAGGTGGAACACGGGTAGTGTATTGGGCGCGGTGGTCCCAAGATGTACAATAGGAAACACGATGTTAAAAGAAACTAATACTAATTACCACTGGTAAAATCATCGAGACTTGTAGGGCTCTTCACCAGCCTCCGTTGCGTAGTTGATTGGTGATCTTTCAGTTTCGCGATAACCTAGTTGCTCGAAGGGTATAATGCTCTCATCCATCGCGATAGGAACTATGTACTACTCGAAACTAACACTAATTTACAAACTACGTGACTTAATCACTATAGTCACTATCATAATCAAAATCCTCCTCATCGTAATCGTCATATTCAGAACTTGCGTAGGAGGGTGCGATACTCTGTGCTCTAGGTGAGAAGAAAATATCGATGCTTCGCGTCACAACTGCTGTAGGATCTGGAAGAAATATTGGATAGAACGAGTAGTCTTCAATCTCAGTCCCGAGCAAGTCGAGTGCATCTATATGCATGTCGACTGGAACTGGGCTCGACGAGTCTGCAGGTTCCTCGCCGTATTCGGCAAAGCGATGTTTGACAACATGAGGGTATCTCAACCACATCAACCTCATTCTTGACGTCAACAGATGAAAAGCCTCGTAAATCGATTCGGGTGGATCTGGTGTACACTGTTGCATTGCTTGAAGGTACACATCAATTCGATATAAGTCTCGAATTGCATGCGCGCGTGAATCTGACGAAAGAGTTTCCGAGAGAAGTTTTCCATTCTGATACATGCGAAGACTATCCAAACGAAATGCTACTTGACTCAGTTCCATCTGAGCTGAGCTGTGAATCTCGGCGCGGCTACTCCATCCAAATCGCGTCTGCAGAAAGCCGAGCAAAAATGCCAACAATGCAAACGCACAAGCTGATAGACCCACCCACAAGCGTGCTCCACCACTAATATTGAACGCATTGGCAAGAGCGAGAATCCCCGATAACCCAATACATGACGATATCGGGACGAAACAAAACCAATAGTGTCGTGCACGGTAATGGATAGAAGCATAATGATTGACGCGCAACATCGTTTCAACACGACGGTATAACGTTTTGATGGTATCGTCAAAGTTTCTTTGCGTCTGCGGATCAGACAATGAAGAATCAGGAGCATTTGCTACTACACTTACAGCAGAATGCGGAGATGTCGCTAATTCTGATGCCTCCTTTCTCTCCTGCTCAAGCCGAACAATATCAGCCCTGCCACCACTCTTCTTGATAGATCTGCTTTGTGATGTTTCAGGAGACGTTTCATATGATCCTTCTTGTATTGGCGACATCTGAAGAAGATCATTCGTCTTCGGCGGATTATCTGTTCTAGACGGAGCAATATTCGTTGCAGCAAGTGCTGTCTTCGGAGCAGATGAAGACACCCTTTGAGATGATTCTCTTTTTCGGTTTGGCGTCGGAGGAGGGGGAGGAACATTGGGCGCTGGTACGATTTGTACCTTCTTGGTTTTGTTGGCGTCTTTGTTGGCGTCTTTGACGGGCTTGGAATCTGCTACACTATTGAAACCAGCCTTTCGGTACGTCGATGGCATGTAACTTGAGCAGATTGACATGTCAACAATACCCTTATTCTCTTTCTCAGCCTCCTCCTTATCAGCATCATTTTCAGGATCAACTACAAAGCTAACCTTGTTCAACCCACTCCTTCTCTCTTGCAAAATCCTTTGGAGCTTTTGCAACTTGGTTGATTTTCTCAGCATTGAATTATTCTCAAACGTTGCCTCTAAAACAGATGTATTTCTTTCCATCGCCCGAGTCAATGCGTCTATTCCTTTGTCCCCCAAACGATTGTCATCCAGTTCGAGTGTCACCAGGGTTAGATTACTCAACCCCAATGCATCTGCGATTGCTCTCAAACCTTCATCCCCAATAGCGTTTTTCGCCAAATATAAATCAACAATTGCCATGTTCTGCTCCAAACAAGATGCCAGTGCCATGGCACCCTCATCTCCAATTTGACACGCTCGCAGCCAAATCTGTCGAACCTGCGTATTATCCGATAGAGCCTCCGCAAGAAGCATAGCCCCCTTATCTCCAATCCGTCTCCCCGTCATGTCAATCCCAGTAACTCGAAAATCATCATCTCTCAACCGTTCCAGCAGTGATTCAAAATCAGAATCCAACTGTCGATCTGCTAGTATTGATTCAATCTGTTTCATTCTACTTTCCTGAACTCCACACTCTTTCACCTCTAGGGATAATAATGTTCCATTGTGCTCCAGTGCATTCATTAGATAGACCACACCCTTATCTCCCAAATCCTGGTTGCGGTTAAGTGTAAGCACTGACAGAGTTTCATTCTTGATTAGGGCAGTTGATAAGGTTGCGCATCCCTCTCTCGATATCCGATTAGCATCAAGATGTAGTGCCGTTATGGTTGAGTTTCGTTGCAAACAGTCTGCAAGTGCCTGCACTGCCCTATCAGTTATTTTGCAATTCCGAAGTGATAGTATTTGCACAGTTGTATTTGTCATGAGTGCATGAGCCAATCTGGAAACCTCCGAGTCACCCAGCGGATTCTTATCGAGTTCAATGAAAGTCATGGAGGGATCAGCTGACGAGCTAATGACGTTCAGGATCTGTGACGGTATTTTATTATTGGATGTTAATGGAATGTGTTTAGATGATGCATTTTTGGGTGGCGGCGGCTGATGCGATTGCTGCTTCTGTTGCCTGTGTTTATCTCTACCATCCTTCATCATCATTTCATCTTGGACTGCCGATCCGCGGCTATTCTTCCAAGACAGTGACTCAGAAGCCGTAGAGACCGATGGCAGTCTTGGTGCCATTTGTTCGTCTCAGGTATAGATCACTAAGTTTCTTCTATTGTCATCGGTCTGGTGTATTGCGTTGGTTGTATGTCTCCTTGTCTAGCTGTGGCGGAGAAGATGGATGTGTCATTGCTGTTGCTCGAGAAACTCAGTAAGAACTATCAGCTGGCTGCGAACTGCGAACTCTATTCTCGCCGTTGCGACTTGCATTTTCGGATTTATCTGCGCCCTAAAAAGGCCCTTTGAGTTTCTAACAAAGGCCCTACACCCATGGCCCACGAACGTTAACGTCACCTTAACAAAAACAATTCTCACTCACTCCGTCTCGCTACGCTCGCGCTTTCCTGCGGCTTTGTTGTTGTGCGCTGAGAGCTGAAGCGAGCTTAGAGCTGGTTTGTGCTGTTGCTTCTTGAATTTTGGTTGGAATCGCCCAAGACTGAAATATCGGTAGGCGTGGTCGATTGCAAAGCTCACTTCCCACTTTCGAGATTTCGATTGATTGGCCGAGTCATCGTATAGTTTGAAGAAGGAGAAATAATAGATTTCAAACACAGCTGCCGTGTCACCTCTAGAGTGAGTATTTATAGCAATCAAGAGGAATCACATCATCAACATTCACAATGATGGATCAAAGCGTCAGAGTATTAGACAAGCAATCAACACAAAATTACAATGAGAACAATCGCAAGAAGCTCTTTAAGCTCTTCATTCTGATATCAATCTACCGTCTTGCAAATGCTTGGATGATAAGGACACAATTTGATCCAGATGAATACTGGCAGACACTAGAACCGGCGTATTGTTTAGCGTTTAGTAACGAAACAACAACATCACCGCTGCCACTGCATCCACAGCAAAAATATGGATGTGCCCTCACTTGGGAATGGACTCGTCGGAAGATATCTCCATCTCCATCCAAGACACAAGATATCTCTTCATTTCAAAAGGTCATACAATCTGCACAAACAGCGATCGAGCTAGCACTTCATGGTCCAGTTAGGTCATATGTGTCCATCCTTCCCACTTACTGGTATTATCTTGGATGTCGGTCCATTTTTCAATGGGCTTCAAAGATGACAAAGATAGCCACTCAGTACTCAATAAGGGTAATGCTGGGAACAGACAACAATCCTACACAACAAATTTGGTCGCCTACACAAAACAAATCGTGCTTCAAAAGTCTACTTATCTCATCAGCAAGGGACCTGTATTCCTACATGCTGTAACAGTTGCAGTGCCGACGGATTTGTCGGTATGGATAATTGCGTCTCGTTTGGAACGTTTGGCAATGCATCATAGTCAACATGATATCATCTTACACTGGTGGCAATCTTGGGCATCATGGGCTCTCATCTTTACAATTACATCGTGGTTCAATGGCTATGCTCTGATACGCACTTATGCAAATTCCATGGAAACAATGTTTTTGATGGTTGGTGTTGCGCTGCTAGGACCAGAACTCTTTGGTGATGCTTCTGTTGTGAGAGATAGACAATGTCGGCATCGCACACAGGCGAGAATTGCATTTGTTCTAGGAGGTCTCAGTGCATGCGTGCGTTTTACATCGCTTGCGGCCTGGATTCCCATCGGAATCATAATAGTGCTGCGTGAACACACGACCGCGAAACAAAAGCTTGGTACATTATTCGGACTATGTGCAGTAAATGGGCTGTTGGGTGTGGTAATGGGATGCTGCGTTGATAGATGGGTTTATGGCTTCTGGGCTGTTCCATTCCTTGGCAATTTCCATTTCAATGTGGTTCTTGGTCTTGGCTCTTTATATGGGACGCATCCTATGCTATGGTATATTTATGCAGGTATACCGGCCATCTGCGGCATTGCGCTGCCCATGTTCTTGTGGGAAGTTTTGCGGCTACTGACGAAGACATATCCTCGTACCAATGACGCAGAAGGCACTAGGTCGAGACTCACCATCTTCTGGATCATTGCTAGTTACACCATCCTGCACTCATTTTCCGAGCACAAAGAATTCCGATTTTTGCTGCCGGTTTTGCCACTCATGTTCATATTGGCTGGGCACGCAATGGTTCAGCTATTGGGGGGCATGAGTGTGTACCAGTCAAAATTGATCCTTGTTGCCTTGTGCCTTCTCAACTACCCTCACCTCATATACTTGGGTGCAATCCATCAACGAGGCCCACTATCAGCTAATGCATACTTGGCATCAATCATGAACAATGCAGCTCAGGAGGATAATAGCAACAATCAGTTCTCAGTTCATTATCTCATGGGCTGCCATTCAGCTCCCGCGTACAGTCATTTACACTTGACGGATGTATTCGTCGATGTAGACTATTTAGATTGTTCACCAGAGTGTCGATCCAATGAAGATATAACCTGCGAAAGCGATGCATTTTCGAATGATCCATACGAGTTTGTGCAGTCGACTTACGTCAACACACTTGATGGTGAGTGCGCACTCGAAGAGAGCATAGATACCCCCAGCTGCACAAACATCCAACGCAACATACCCTCCAAACAAATACCTTCTTTTGTTGTAATCATGCAAGATGATGCTTCCAAAATTGAAGTATTACTCACAGACAAATGGAATGCTACTCGTGTTGCATCTGTAAGACACAGTGTCGCATCGATTTCATGGCATAAAGAAACACATAATGATGTATTGTCATTTTTGTCATTGTTTGACATTCATTTTGAGCACATCGAAATTTATAGCACACTGTAAACATTAAATGTAGTAGTTAATATGCATTATATAAGAGTAAATATGTATGAAATAAAGCACATGCCAAATCCCAACCACTGGACTAAGAGAGGAGCCACTCGAATACTCAAACACTTTGTTGAGGAACGGAGGAGAAGCTGGTGGCGGCACATCAACATACGGTTTTGTTGCGGGTGGCTCTGCAGAATCTCCTGTGCTGGAAAAATCAGGGAAATCAGGCTCGAATGAAACATCAGGTAGTCGAGGGGACGTCGGTAGTTGAACCGGAGCCATAGATTGTGGAGTGACTTGGATACTTTCTGCTGAAGGTTGATTCTCTGTTGTCTGTATCATCGTAACGTCTGATTGTATATCAGCATCTGTGAATGTCTCCATAGCTTGCACTGAAATATCATTTGTAGAGACGTCAGACGGGCTAGGCTGTAATGAAACATCAATTTGTAGAGCCGTCAAACGGGCTAGGAGACACTTGGTCCTCCGAGAACAATATTTCAAGTATCAGCTTGAAATTGGCCTTCCGCAATGGTCCATCTCGACTTGAGTCAAGAACAATATCACTGAATTCGTCTACAAAGGAGTCATCTGTCATTCCATCGTCAACGAACAGCTTCAGCCTTTCCCTATAGTTCCAGAATCCCCAATTAAAGTCTTGAATATTGCTCATCCAGTGGTACAGTGCAAATAGATAACGAATATCCGAAGTATCGATTGTGGTTGGGAACTTGCTAAATGCACTCGAAGGAATAGTAGAAGTCTGAGCAGAGTGCCTCAGGATAAACGCAGAAGTCAATGTTGTATCGTGCTGATGGTCGCCCATCCTTGAATGCAGGGAGACCATATATGAAATTGAATCTACCAATGTTACAGATCCCCCACATGCAACATACCCCGCCCCCACCAACAACAACCTTCAACATCCTCACGTCCAATCGCGTTTGCAAAACGGTTCGCTTTTATCATTTGTACCCGACGAAGGATCAAAATATCCCGTGAAAGGATTTGTTGATTTGGGTGCACAAAAGAACCGAGGAGCAGTGCTGCTACCCACAGATGCTTGTTTGACATTCATGGTGGTATCAAGAGGACATTCCCTAGCAACATCAGCCATCGGGCATATATCTGTATTGTACGATTGACTGTGCTGTCCACAGGCGTTGGAAAAGGGTAATTTTCCTTCAACAAGGTCATGGTTTACTTCTTCACACGAGTCAGATCTAAGCCCACGTGTGGTAGCATGCGCGAGAAAGAGCGCAATGTTGACAAGACCATAATTGACATTTTTATCATCGTCTTGACCGATGTAAAACATCAAGTTACCACCATTGCCATCATCCGAGCCCTTTGTCGTCAAATCTTTGAGAACGGAGAGCAATCCATCGAGAGTGTAAAGCGTGGAACTGGCTAGACCGAATTTCGTCTCTGTAATGAACACTTTGCTCTCTAGCAGCTCCCTTCTATTTATTAAATGCTCTTTCAAATCATTGAAACGCCGAAGAAGCACAGTAACTTCCCTTGAAGGCGCTACTGAAGGAGCTGAGGTAATATCCATGAGAGGAGTTGCTGTAGGAGCGCTCGTTGGTAGTAATGTCGGCGAACCAGTGCACTCGGGACACACAGAGGGAACTGGAGTTGGCGAATTTGTTCCCCCAAGGGATCCCTCAAAGGAGTCCCAAAGGCCAAGTATTGTAAATGTTAGAAACGCCCTATTGACGGCACGGTTTTGGTTTTCTGAATATGCACCGTCACAGGGAAAGGAAACACAGCCTGCTTCCTTGCATGGAGGATGGCGACATCCAACTTCCACAATTGCGTTGACTTCCTTGATGAACACATTATCTTCGAACTTATTGTCGGCAAATTTACGCAATTGTTCCATATAGTTCCATTCACCATCTTCATAATTTTGTACTTTGTCAACCCACTTGAAAAGAGCTGATATCCAAACTAATTCATGGCGAAACTGCGATCCACAAATCGCTTCGGGATTGACGCAGAAATCAACATCTTTGTACATCGATTTTCGATTCTCTCGTGCTGCTCTCGCTCCAAGATAATAGTTTAGTCTGCCGAAGGCGCAGGGTCCTTTCATTTGTAATAGACCTCTTCCCCACCAACAGCATCCTTCCAAATCAGTGCGACCAACTAAATTTGCAAATGCCTCCCCTTCGTCAGATTCAGCATTCTCGGCTGGATCCCAAAATCCTGAGGAAGGTATCCTGGATCGAGGTCCGCATTGTAACGCGGGAGGGGCTCCTAACGTTCTATCAGAAGTAACGGCAGTGATGTACATGTCTGGATCTACTTGACAGGCCATGTCGGGCACATCACTACTTTCACAAACCATATCCTGATAGCTCAACCCTTGCTGCCCGCAGCTGTTACTCAATGCATATTTCCCTGACACTCTATATTCATTAAGTTCATCGCAAGTGTCATCTTTCTCAATGCCCAGCATCAAACCATTTGCAACGAACAACGCAATATTTCCGAGCCCATACTTGTGCCCGTCGCACGCATCCAGGGATCACCCATGTACAGAGGTGAGTGATCTGGTGACGAAAATTGAGACATACGAGAGAGAGCATCCATGAAATCATCAAAGCGGTAGCGCTCAGATAGAACTGAATATCCTTGTCTCTTGTAGCGAAGCAAAGTCTCCTCGAACCCTGACTTACTAGATTTCATGTACTCCAATGTTGTGTCTATAACTTGTTGCTCCCGAAACTTTGGAATTTTTAATGCACTCAAAGCAATAGTCAACGCTTCACGACGTTGTGGAAGCTTGGTTACTTCGCCCACATAAGGCAAGCAGTTGGGAGCATTGTGACATCCACGATCAACAATGGACGAAACAGCGTGAATGAATGAGTGGTCCAAATCAAACGGATAATACTCGTTGAGATTCATTCCGCCGCTTACATACTCGACCAACTTTTGTTTGTAGTCCCAATTTGAGTTACTGTAACGCTGTACTTTTTCTGCAAACTCAAACATGGCAACAGTCCACCTCAAATCTTCTGTATCCTTCCCATCTCCAGAGTTAGTCTCACAGATCTTGTTTGGGGTAGTGCAGAAGTTGATATCAGGATATACTCCAGACGTCGATCTTGTAATTCGCCCATCTGCAAGAGCTTTAGCTCCAATGTAGTGATTCATTTTCCCCATACTGCATAATCCCTTTGACTGTAGCGGTCCACGTCCCCACCAACAGCAGCCTTGAACGTCTGAACGACCAAAGTCATTTTTGTAATTCTTTGCTTCTTCTGGATACGTCCCGATAGGTCCACACATGAGTCCACGTTGGCCTATCTTATCATTAAACGATGATTGTATTGTAGTCGTTGGAGAAATCTGCGGACATTCCATGCCCTGCTCACCTGCCGGACAACTCATGTCTTGATAGTACTGGTTGTACTGACCACAGGAGTTGGAGATTGGATACACTTCAATTGGGTTTCCAAACTGATCCTTCTTTCGCAACTCTTGCGGTTGTTCATTAAGTCCATCACACGTATCATCAAAGATGCCGCCTACCATTGCCTGCGAAAGGAACACTGCCATGTTGGCAAGACCAAATTCATACCCTTTTATTGTAACCGCCCTCTCAATTGGCTTGTGCTGTTTGCCATGAGTAATAATAACATCACGATCAATGTTATCCCCAGCGAAGAGAACAAACTTTCCTCGACTGTGTATCCCACTTCCGACACTGCTGCTCCCAGTAGGAATACCATCGATCATCATTCGTTTCCAATTGCGCCAGAACCCTTCCACTGTGTACTTTAAGCTGCCAAAATAAAAGACCTTGCCGTCGTGCTCGACTCGTGAATTGAATATTCGTTGTATGCTACTTTGAACTTGCGGAGAGAAGATGTGTTTCTCCATTGCTTGGATGGTGGCGGCGGAGTTGCTGTCGAGAAAATCGCTTGATATTGATTGCATCTCTCTGGCTGTTGTTGCTGATGCTGGTTCGTCATCTTGGCTGCCGCCCATTACAGCCGAGCAAATGATGGACAAGATGATGACATAGAGAAGGGCGGCGGCAGTGACCGCCGCCGATGCTGCCAGTGCTCTTCTGCGCTTCATCTCTCTATGTTATTCGGTCACTGCAAAATGAAAATGAGGCTGTAGTAATTCGTGCATCGCAGCTGCATCCAAAAGGAGGCGGGCGCAGGTTTCTCTGTGCAAATCGGAGCAATTTGCAATGACAAGTATTGAATCATTTCATGAAAAGACCTCCTTTTTGATTGGAATAATATTACCATTCTTCTATAACTTTGACAACAAAACAGAACCACTAAAACAAAAAACACAATCAACTCAACACAACTATCCATCAATAGTTGTATTTAAGACTGGGTCAATAAAAAACGTGATTTTTTTTTTTAGCCAGGTTCGCGGAAAAATAGGGGAAAGTTGAGCAAATGAATCTGAATGGCAATAAGTGTGCAGCATAGAGTCTGTATGTGATATTGGTGTATGTTATATCGTTGTAAAGCTCTTTAAAAGGTCTTCTTTGTATTTGCAAACGTTTAATAATAAAATTTCTGTAGGGCTTTCTTCAACGTAGCAACCTAAACACTTTTGTGAGAGTGTTCGTCAAAAACAATCTGGCTAAATTAGAAAATCACATTTTTTTTGACCCAGTCTTATTTTAACTCCACAAGAGAGATAAAGTCTCTGATAACGATACCATACAATAACAATGATGATGCACTATGCCCTCCTGTTTCTTCTATTAGCAACAAGTGGGTCTGCTCCATGTTCTGGATTCTCTGTTGGAAGAAGTATAATTGCACGGCCAAGGCCAAATATTAGTGCTTCAATCCACTCTTCAAAAACTAGCGTTGAAGACAACATGGGAGAAACCATCCAGTCTCCTCCACCACAAGCATCATCAACACAACGAGGTGTTGCACGAATTGAAAAGTTTGCACGCCTCCCAGTTTGGCCTGTATGGCAAGGAGTCTTTCTATTCTTTGCATCCAAAATCTTTGGAGAGGAGGTAGCAGCTGGATGGGAAAATAGAATAGGTGGCAGGGTTTGCCCCAATTTCCTGACGGCAGAGGCTACTTCTCCGTTTGTATTACTTGTGCATCATCGTCACTCATTTTCCAACTGGGATCCAGTCAAGTATATCCAGCAAACATTCTTTCCAGAAGGGTTTCCATCTCATCCTCATCGTGGATTTATTACAGTGACGTACTGTTTAAAAGGAGGTATGGTACACAGAGATTCTTTGGGTATTAAGCAATCGTATGGTGCGGAAAAGAGACATGGCTCGAAGCACGTCCAGTGGCTCACGGCAGGCGCAGGTATTCAGCACGAGGAAATGTGGGATATCGAACCTGATTTGCAAGATGAAGGCAAATTGCTCTGGTCGTCATCTCAGGAGTTGTATCAACTGTGGATTAATATGCCAAGTGATTATAAAATGTCGAAACCAAACGCGGAACTGTTGGAAGCGTATCCAGTTGCATCATCTACATCATCATCTACGATCCCTGATAATACTACTCCAGTCGTAAAGGAGAATAATGATGCTACAACAACAACTGTAGTGGCTGGAGAATACAAAGGAATTAGAGCTCCGATTGATTGCCCTACAAATGTATCTATGATGCGAGTACAATTATCAAAGGATAGCTCATGGACACACAACATTCCTTCTAGTCACGAGACTGCAATCATCTACGTTCGAAATGGTTCAATTCAGATTGGTACACAACGCATCCCGCCTCATTACACGGTCTACTTGACAAGCCAAGGGGAAGAGCTATCAATCCAATCGTTAGAAGGAGAAGCTGACATTCTGTTGCTATCAGGGGAGCCATTAAGGGAGCCCATTGCTTCTCAAGGGTCTATGGTGATGAATACGCAGCCCGAGATCCAGCAGGCTTACTTAGACTATCAGCTTGGTAAAATGGGCTTGCCTTGGAGTGAAAAGCTCAGCGACGAAGAATGGCAGCAGCATGTGAAGAGAAACCCTTCTTTGTATTAAAATTTGATTCTTCTATTTGCGAAAACAAGAAAGTGCGACTGATTATAATGTGTGCCATTTTCTTTTTCAGTATGAATGATGTTGCAAGACCTTATGTGTAACGTCTTTCTTTGAATGTAACGTCAAGAAGTAACGCCAATTGAATCGCACAAGCTTTGGCGAAAGTGGAGACAACTCATCGGGCGGCAGCACAAATGGCGATCTCTGCTGCCATAACACAAAGCTGCAATCTACTGCAAGAGAGTACAATCGACAACAAGATATTTGAGTAAAATGACTGCCCGTGGCAAAGTGATTGGATATTTCCCTTCGATGGTGAAGCAACGGGAGAAGACGCGATTGATGAAATTGCTTGGTAAGTTTAGAGTTATTGCATCTTTTGCATGCTTATTCTGCAATATCTTACTAAATATGGCCGGCTTATCTTTCCTCTACCAACAGATGTAACCCGCGCAAAAGATGATTCTCATCGACTGGAGAAGCTGCAACTTGCCGTTGAAGCACTTGATCATCATGACAGACAAAAGCATGACGACGATATCAAAGCAGGAGCTGTGCAAATCATATGCTCTATTCTCCGTTCTTGCAGTCCATTCTTCATCGCGAAGTCAGAGCTTGTCAAATGTTGTTGCACTATTTTGCTGCAACTATACCGATGCTCTCAGGATAGAGCTCGCGCATCATTCTGTACCGACGGATTTACTCTCCTTACCAACTTGCTCGAAGTCATTGAAATCAATTACCGTCTCGGGAAGCTAGGCGATCCGAAGTGCCTACTTCTAGCGAACGATGTTATCTACAAGCTACTAGATGTATCAAAAGTACCTCTTACGATGGTCAAGAATAAAGATGAGTTTGTTTCTTCACTTGTGAGCAACATCAATGGGTGCACAGGAAAGTATGTGATGCAGCTCAGTCTAAAGAGTATTGCAAGCCTTTCCGAGCATGCTGAGAACAAGCAAGTCTTGTTGGGTGTTAAAGATCTATTAGGCGCGGTTGAAGTAGGCTCAAGACACATGGATCGAGCTGTTAGAGTTGAGGCTGCAAGGATTCTTCTGAATCTGGCGTGGGAACCGAAGAACAAGAGCAAGCTTTTGCAATCAAGTATTGGGACCATCTTGGCGTTGGTAGCGGGTGATGGTGGTTCTGTTACATCGCAGTCATATGCTCTCCAAACCTTGACACATCTAGCTACAGATACAAACAACAAAATTAATCTGGTCGATCACAACAATGGAACAGTCATCAGCACTTTAGTGCATATAGCCTCGTCAGACACATCCCAAGCAAGCATGAGCATCGACGCAACCAAGATCATAGGCTACCTAACTTGTCGTGCGACAGCTTGGAATATTGCTAGCGTGCCTGGAGTATGTACTACTCTTTCTTCTTTGGCATGTCGATCAGATGATCTCGCTCAATTGGCAGCGAAGGCAATCCACAAGATGGCAACATACGTACACTACCATCCTAAAACGAAAAGGCAGGATTTCAAGACTGTTCATGCTTTTATGCTCCAAGCCATTGTGACGATATCATACGGTACCTCGACTGATGTGCTCAAATATGCAGTCAAGGCATACTCAGAACAAGCGAGCTTTCGTCGTGACAGAATTCAAATGATTGGTCACAAGGGCCTATTGTCAGCACTGTCTGTGCTCACTCACGATGAAAACAACTTCGTGAGTGAATGCGCAAAAGAGATATTGGGTACTTTAGCTTGCGATGTAGCTGAGGCAAGGGATACAAGTGTGGAGAAGTTGTTACGTTGCGTACCCCCGAAGAAAAACAAAAATAAAGTTCAGCAACCGCGTTGCTATTCCCCTACAAGTGTCATGGATGAGTTTCATTTCGATGCAGACTTTCAATCTTGTTGTTAATCTCGCTTTTTAAGTGTTTAGATGCTTAGCTTATTATTCAAAATTCTGTAGCTCTTACGTTTATGATGCGGCAAGCTTACTCGTAGATCCAGTCCTTGGAGTGAGATTCCCAGTCAACAAGTTCACTCTCTTCAAACCATAGCGCAATCTCCTTGTTGGCGTTCTCAACAGAGTCACTTCCGTGGCATATGTTTCTTCCGACTTCAATGCAGAAGTCACCTCTGATAGTTCCAGGCTCACTTGCCAAAGGATTGGTGGCGCCGAGCATCTTTCTGCCTGTGACGACAGCTTCCTTTCCTTCCCAAACCATGCAGCAGACAGGTCCACTCATCATGTAATCACGGAGCTTAGGGAAGAATGGCTTCTCAACAAGGTCACAGTAATGTGTATCAAGAAGTTCCTGAGAGGCTTGCTTAGTCTTCATGGCGACAAGCTTGTAGCCTTTGGTTTCGAAACGAGAGATGATGTTTCCAACAATTCCACGTTGGACACCATCGGGTTTGATCATAATGTATGTGCGCTCGGCGGCATTCATCTGAAGGGCGCTAACTGACCTGGGAGCGGCCGAGAGAGACACAGAGTTTGTGAAAGAACTGGTGGGTGCAAAAGCATTGGCCGATACGGCGAACGCAGCGAAGAGAGCAGCAACCTTCATGATGATAGTATTGTTGTTGTTGGATACTGTGCTGAGATTAAATAATGAGCCAGAGTTGGTACTGGCAAAGAACAAAGCGAGTGACACCGTGGAGGGACGCACGGAGGAGGTGATGATTCAGGATGATGGACGGTGTTGAGAGTAGAGACGTATCTTACGTCAGTGGACACATATTCAAATTTCAAAGAACTTTTGTCGCTGGCCCTTTTGTTGATTATTGCGCTTTGCTTTGCGCTGAGATCAGTGCTGCTCACTATCTACACTATCGTATCAGTTCTAAACTATCAGTGGTTAGGAAGCATTCACCATGATAATGACCAGGCTACCTCTCCAAGCAGGCGCACTGTCTTGTTGTTTTGCGTTTAGGGCGGTTCCTTCCGTAACACGGACTTTTCAACTGCATGCGACATCAATATCATCCACATCGTGGAAGCCATGCGTTCAACCACGTTTCGATGAATTTGCGAGCTGTACAGTAGGACCATGGGTAACACGTGCTTCACCAACTGAGAAGCATGAAGTTGAAGAGGTGATGAGGAGTTGTGGAGGAGCCGTACAAGGGGTAAGAGAGCTATCTCCATCACTAGATGCCAACGAAGAAAAGATTTATCTTAATCGTGCTGATGGAGGCTTTGTCTACGTTGACGATGGTTCTTACAGCTTTGGGCCCGAAAAGTTGGATTTGACTGATGAAACGATGGTGATGGCAAGTTTAGCCTTTACTGGGAGTCAGCGAGGATGGTTAACGGCAAAATTGAGCAGTGAGGATGGAATGGTGCCTCAATCCACTGTATTAGAGATGTTCCGTCCAATTTCATCAGTGACTGAAAAAGTTGCAGTAGTTGAAAATCTAGAGCAGGATGCTTCAGTACCATCAATCCACTGGAAGAGAATACAAAGAGTGCGAATGCCTAACTCAAGCCAGCCGTGGGTGCTTGCGAGAGCTAAATGGGAGCAACAAACTTTACCAGACGAAGCCAGCAACGATGACGATCAATCAGGGACCGGACCCCTAATGGGCTGGTCGTTTGTAGAAACAATCGGCAGCAAGGAAAATGAATTGTTTGGTGACATCATACTTGGCAGTGAGAGTTCCTTCTGCGTCCATATGATGGCTATTTGTCAAGAGTCAGCAGTTGCGAGATCAACAACTCGGTGCTATGATTCTACAGGGCTGTTGAAAGGTGTTGCATTTTTGGAAGGTCGCGTTAGAGGAGAACTTGATTGAAAAAACTTTGATTATAAGGTGATGTAATGAAGTATACATCCAAACATCACTGCAATCCAACTTATTGAAATGGTTGCTCCAGCGCCTGGCTGCAGATCAATTAGACCTGAACCATTGGGTGTTGCTACTGGAGTAGGATTGATCGCTGGAGGTCTAGCATTTATAGGTATTGCTGGAATGGGTCTGATAGTCGGATTTGGAGTTGATAATATTTCCGTAGGACTCGGAGTTGTTATCACCGGCTCTACAACTGCGGGAGTAGGTGGCGGATTGATGATTACGACTGAAGATTCCATCGTTGGTTGTGGAGTTGGATCTGGAGTAATCATACTCTTTGTGGGAGTTGGCGTTGGCACGGGATTCGCCTGTACCAGCTCAGTAACTGCTAGTACGTTAAACAGAATGTTTTGAAACATAACCCTTCGCTCCCCTCGCACCCTTGACTCCTCAGCCTTGCAATTGACTTCAAAGCAATTGAAAGGAAAAGCCTCGCCTACCAAATCGATGAAGCCGTTGATATCAACAAATCCACCCTGGACAAACTTATCCAATGCGTCCAGATATTCTTCACCCGAGGTTGTATCTCTATACGTCTGCACAGTATCACTCCATTCAAATATCCCCACAGCCCATCGTAAATTCCTTGAATCTTCTCCCCGACATACCACCTCAGGGAATGCACAGAAATCGATATCATAGAAGTTGAGAAAGCCTTTTGCAGCTGCATCCCTGCCCAAAAAATGATTTATTCTTCCAAAATTGCAAGTTCCTCTTGTAAGAAGTACGCCTCTTCCCCACCAGCAGCATCCAGCAGTATCGATTCGTCCCATTCTATTTGAGAATGGAAAGGTTTCGTCCAATGTCCCTGTTGATCGATCCCAATGGCCAGTAAAATCAGTCGCGCTGTCCTTGGCTCTGCAAGATAAGGAAGGCGGAGCTTTCTCTTCATTCAGCTTCGTCACAGCTGTCATTTGAATATCCTCATCCACATCACATGTCATGTAGGCAGAGTTGCCTGTGCAAACTTCATCTTGGTAGCTTCTGCCAAACTGACCACAACTGTTACTAACAGCGTACTTTTGTGTATAATCGGTCTTATCCATACTGAACTCATCACATGCATCGTACTTGATAGAAACGACTGACGCTTGTGCGAGGAATGCAGCCATATTAACAAGACCATGCACAATTCCTCTGTTATCTGATTGCCCGATATAAAAGAATGTCTCTGATTCACCCCCTCCTACACCAAGGACAGCAATCGGACGTAGCGTTCGTACAAAGTCACCAAATTGATACCAAAGACTAGGGTATGGATTTCCATCCTTATCATATGAAACGAACACACTGCTATCAAGCTGTGATCTTCTCTTGTTTAGCCATACTTCGATCTCGTTGAACAAAC
>JAHBBA010000536.1:0-60547 GCA_018806925.1 Skeletonema costatum | reverse complement strand
AGATGGTCAACGGAGTAAGGGCCTCTCGCTCGTTTTTTTGTTGTCCAATGGATCTATTGTTGTCTTTTTCTCCCATTGTGTGCGTGATATGGCACCGGTGACCTTGATACCGGCTTGCGGTATTTCTACAACTGCATGAGGCATTGTAAGTGAAAGCGGTTCAAACAATAGGGCTGTGATGGCAACTTTATAAGAGGCTTATTTCCACCGGTCTTGGTTGTCTCGTGGGCGGTTTTGAATACAGAGGAAGAGGGTGGTCTGCATGACCAGAAAAGACAAAGAGAGGGGGGCTGCCAGAGGTGAAGTGTGGCGGAGTTTTTGAGAATTCTCAGTCTTTATCTGAGTGTTTGTTCGATTTAGAAAGCGTGGGGGGGTATCCTTGGTGTCGTCTCGGTTTTGTGGTAAAGACTGGGTCGTGTGGTTGGTGACGGGAATCGGTGTCGGCAGATGACAGACAGCGATAAAAGTGTATCACACCCCTTTTTGTTAGGACCCTCATGAAATCGGCCTATTATCAATTAAGTGATATTTTCCCAAAATCTAGCGTAACAGACAATTGAAATTGTACCCCCATCATCAGCCGATAGATTCATCCCGAGGAAACACACCAAATCTCCACCGCAAAAAAAAGGAATCATAAAAATTGTGCAATATAGCAACAATGGAAACAGCCGCACCCCAAGATCCACCCGTGGAACCCAAACCCACTTCTGACGAACAAATGAACGACTCCACCTCTGCCGCCATCGCCTCTGCTACCCCTCAACCAGGCATGCTCGACACTGCCGATGACGAAGGAGCCATCAACGAAGCCGGATCCACCACCGCCAACAACAATACCAATTCCTTCACCTCCCCACCCAACAACCAAACTAACGATGGCCTAGGTTCCGGAATCCGTCCCATCTTTATGGGAAATTTGTCCCACAGTGCACTTAGTAGTGATGTGGAGCATATGTTTCGTAATCCGGTTAGTCGGGGGAGTAGTTATGGGACTAATGGGGAGGAGAAGGAGGAGGGGATGGCTAGTGAGATTGCTCCGTTTGATTTGGATCGGGTGGTGAGTTTATGTGTATGATTATATTATGTGTCATGTCATGTGTTTATTATTACTTGTATGTTTTTATCATGTGTTCCTATCATATCATGTGTTGACAACAATCATTATGCTAACCATATAATATTCACTTCGATTTATTTGATTTTTATACAGGACATGAAACGAGGATACTGCTTCGTCTTCATGAAAGAACCTAAAACCATTGAGGAAAAAAATCGTCTTGAAGCTTATGTTGGAGAAATCAATGGAATGTACGTGTCATCATCATCATCATCGTTATCACCCTATTCATCGTTGTCATCATCGTCCATCGTTTGTTCTACTACGTGAACGAGAGAGATATTACATTTGTCATCGTTTTTGTGTGTGTGTGTGTGTGTCTTCCATACTTTTTGTTTCTACGTGAGTTTTTCAGGGGGATACTTATGGAGGGGGGCATCCAATAATCATCAATGGGACAATCCAAGAATTGATTCTCTGCATTCTCATCGTTATAGTTGGATTATTCTTGTGATTCATCTCTTCCCCCCCTCTCCCTATCTCCCTGAAAATACAATCTTCGAAATATTATCTACGGAGAGAGTGAGGGGAGGACATCTTCTGTTTTTGTCATCGAACATTCTACCGAAATGCCATCAATTCAAACATTCAACGTCTATTTCCAAACACATCATTTACTCACCCAACTTCCTTCCCCATCCTTTTCTTCCAAACTTCCTATTCTTCTCTTACAATTTTTCTACATCAACGCACACACCAAAAAACCACCCCACACCCAAATACTCTCTCTATCTCACTTTTATATACACACAGGAACATCAACAACGTCTCCAACGCCCTCCGCGCCGAATTCGCCCGAGGCGACGGCCGCGTCAAACGCAAGGAAGACGAACGTCGCAAGAAAATCTCCCCCTCCGAAACACTCTTTGTCGTGAACTTTCACGAAGAAACCACCAAACGTGAAGATTTGCAAATGTTATTTGAACCATATGGACGATTGGTGAGGATTGAGATGAAGCGCAATTATGCGTTTGTGCAGTTTGAGACTGTGGAGGAGGCGAGTCGGGCGAAGGATGCGACGAATGGGGGGAAGTTGGATCAGAGTGAGATTACGGTGGAGTTTGTGGCGAGGAGGATGGGTGAGGGTGGTGGACGTGAGAGGGGTCGTAAGTGCATTGCTGTTGGTTATGATTCCACATTATGTTTGATCTCTTTTGTGCAATATATAACTCACAAAACCACATTTCTCTTTTCTGAAAACTATCAACAAAGGTCGTGACGACTACCGTGGAGGACGTGGAGGATACCGTGGCGATCGCTACGATGAACGACGTGACAGAGGAGGCAGGAGGGATGATCGTGGAGGATACCGTGGTGATCGCGACCGTGATTATAGGCGTCGTTCTAGGTCTCGCAGTCGTTCTCCGGGATATCGTCGTCGTAGTCCCCCACGTTACAGCCGCCGCAGTCGTTCCCGCAGCCCTGGATATCGTGGAAGTGGAAGGGATTATGATGACCGCCGTACCTCTGACCGTGGGGGGTCTAGGGATTATGATAGGGGATACGAGCGTTCGGAACGTGGATACGGAGATGGGGGGAGGTAGATATGTGTTGAGAGATGAGAACGCTTGTGCATGGAAATATTGATGAACGAAGCAAGTTTCTACTGATTTCGTATTTTTGTTCGTCATGGATTCCAGCGTATTCTTCTTCTGCAAGTTAAAATCAGATTACTTTATGACATGAGGTGTAGTACAAGTACTCCTACAATTGTATGCAAAGTGTAGAGCTTCTTGTCAATTTTTTGTGCTAGTGCTGTATTTTTTCGACTTTACTCATATGTCCTGATTTCCTTCGCATTAGACCTGCACGGAAAGCTAATCCAGCCAACCACCATCAAGCCGATCAATTGAAGACTCAAGCCAATCGAGAATATTGCTATTGCACCAGACACCTTGCCATGGTTACTCTGACTCTGAGTAGGCATTCCCTCCTTTTCACTGACTAACGTTTCCGTATCACCTTCCTCTTGAACAGCCTTGGACTTGGGTCGATTGTTTCCAATACCGCATTTGTAGAAAAGGGTAGTGGACACAAAGGGAGTCAAAAGGAGTGCAATTGAAGGTGATTTGTGATTTGTGGTTGGAAAGTTCGAAGGGTGAATCTTTCGTCTCGTATGTTTCCAAAAACTTACGCTTACGCACTGAATGATACTCCAAATCTGGGGGGAGTTGTTACCCCCATCTTTTCTCCCCACACATGCAGGCACTTGATGATGATGATGTTGAGATGGAGGATGCCGCAGCAGGCAAGGCAAGGATCCGCAAGGATAGCAAATACAACTGTGGATATGTATGGGCGAGGCACCCTCGGGTTCAGACGCAGACAAACATCCCAATGCGTATTAGTAGTGATTGGTCCGCTGCTAGTGCTAGTGCTATTATCATTGTGGTTTAATTTTATTAGTTAGTTCTCTCGGCATTGATCTTCCACACAATGACGCCCAAATCAAAGGCAGCGCCGCTTCTAATGGATATTTTGAATATGTTGACACTGATGTAAAGGTAGAGAAGACCAGTGCTACTGCAGCTGTAGCCACCTTGAAAAATTACAACGATGAGAGGGAGAGGGAAGTAGACAACATGATTTCCACCAATGAAAAGGAGAAGGCCATCGCAGCAACAAACACAGCTGATTCAAGAAGCACCAATGTTGTCAAGGTGGATAAAAATATTCAGAAAGTGACAAATGATGAGAATGAAAGAGAAGCAGATGAGATTTCCACGAAGTTAGAGGGCGCATCTGCAACGGTCATGGCCACTGCTGTTGCAAAGAAGGGTAGCAGTAGCACCGCTGCCTCCGTTCAGTGCTTGGATCTCAACTTGAATCAAGGAATGGACTCCTTGGTAGGACGTGCACGCCAGATTTTTGTCACCATGCCTGCAAAGGGAGGAGGCTCTTCCATGAAAAATTTTACTAGAAGATGCAACAATGAGACTAAGATTAGGAAATTTGGATTCATTGAACATGATGATCAGACGGAATTATTGGTTGAATCAATGCAGGTCAAATCCATCATCACATCGCATGTAAATAAGGATGCAACTCTTATTCGTCTGGCCAAGTATCCCAGCCAAAAGACACTGATGATACACATTTATCGTGAAGAGGGTGAACGTGTCATTTCAGGGGTCAAGATGATCTCATATCACATGTGCAAGAGGAATACGGAGGATTTTAACTACGACAAAACTGTTATTTCAAAGAATAAAACACATTGCATCCTTGACGAAGGGTCCATGGTAGATTGGATCGCGAAAGGACACAGGGAAGTTGGTGGAGGCACAACTGCAATATTGACTTGCAAATTGTACGACGCATTACAAGAGAACGCCCCACAGCTTGTGTTTCTCAACTACAAACAAATTGATAAGTTGCAGACACTCCTTGCCAAACATCACTGCCCAGAGCTGTTGGATGAGCTGCCTATCAAAGTAAATGTAGCGAATGAAAAAGAGAGAAAAATATTCTTGTATGATGGCAATGAGAATAAGAATGTAGTAAGAATTGAGGATTGGCTTGAAGCAACAGGACCTGTTATGGAGTGGGCTTTGAATTTGACGAGCGAGGCGTCCTGTCAGGCGAAGACTGTTCATATGGAAGATGAACTTTTTGGTTGTCCCGATGAAGCATTGAAAGTAACATCTGAAAGTATCAAAAGATGGTGATGGATGAAAGAAAAATCATCGGCCAGAGGAGTTCTACTTGATTTGTAAGTGTAAAAGGACACACTTTATGTAATAGGTATATCTACGTTTTTAAGCACTATATGAAACTACTAGCTTCGCTGCGCTCAGCTAGCCCATCACAAGAAACAATATCAACACCTCATGCCTCAAGTTCCTTGTCTGTATTCTTGTCAAAGATGGTTGAGGTTGACATTCAATCTTCCTAAGCCGCCCAAAGACGAGTGTACTGCTCTTCTGTTGGAGGCTGGTGAAATCCTCGATAGATATCCACCTGCCCTTCAATCTCTTGCAATTCTTCAGTGTATTCTTCATAGCCAATACATTCTCTATGCGGCTCAGGGTCTAGCCAGTTCACTTCACATGGATTTGGAACGTCATTCGCAGATTCCCATCGGTACCCGACGCGTGACCCAGCTTCAACAAAAGCGATGTATAATGGGGCTGTATCAACACCCACAAAGTCGTCTTCTCCATCGTACCAGTCTGGAGAATCTTTCGAGAGCTTCCCGTACCAATCTTTTAGTAAACTCGGGCGTTGTTTATGGATGGAATAGACTGCCATGACGACATCAGGCGCATCAGAAATGCGCTGAAACTCATAGCCCGTTCCACCGTAGACGCCAGATGGGAGGAGCAGTAGTTCCAATGTTTGAAAACTCTGCTTACCAATATCTCGAATATCTCCTGTCACAGCGGTGCAGCTCAAATCGACGCACTTCAGGTGTGGAAAGTCTGCCAGATCCATAAAGTTTCCCGCTACATGAGGACAATCGGAAATGTCAACCATTGCTAGGGTATCTTTCAGCACTCTGAGACTATTGATGTTGCCAGTCAAGGATTCATTGCCAGTACAGAACAACTCTTTGAGCTGGGGTAGACCTGCCAAACTCTCTAGATCCCAGTTCAGATAGCAGCATCCAGAAGTGTTCAATTTGTGTAGGAGTGTAAAGTTGAATAGAAAAGGGAATCTTCCATTCAACGGTCTATAGCAAATGTCCAAAATGCGCAGCCATTTGAAGTTGGAGAGTAGTTGGGTGTCGTGGGTGGTCAAGTCGGCAGTGTTCGCAGCCAGCCTTTCATACGGATCGTCGCCATCGCTGTATTTATGTCCTTCTTCATGGAGATAGCTTATTCCAATTTGCTGCAGATGCGGTAGCGCAGTAGTCATGGCAGCCATTGCATCGTATTTGATCACGCTATCAACCACAAAGTCAGTCATAGGAACGAATGTCTTCTTTGCTGCGTCTCTCATCTTCTTGTTCAGACGAGTACGCATGATGTCTTCCGGTGGGAGATATTCGAAGATGTTTACAAGCTCGTCAGTGCCCAGTCTATCAATTGTACTAGCCATTTTATTATCATCAGCCGCCGCCAGCTTGCTTCCGCCTTATTCCTGCTTTGTTGGACGAGTCATCTTGCTTGGTTTGATGTTGTGCGGGCCCGCCGGCCGGTAGAGAAGCATAAACCTCCTCTGTGCTTTTCTCAGGCTTCTCCATGTCAAAAGTCATTACCAGGCATTGCCGTGCGTTTGAAGTACGGATATATATGCCGTGTTCAATACCCATCACAGACACCTAATACTCGTCAACTACCCGTTCATTGAGAAAGCCAATCACATCCTTATAACATCTTTCTGACAAGCACCTTCCCGCGGTACTCAACTTGTTCCTCCTCCTAAAAAAGGCTGATGCATCTCCGAGTCTTCGAGCCTCTATCTCTGCCGCCTACAATACAATTCGTAGTAGCCGAATCTAGCCGAATGTGCATAGCTTGGGAGACCTACGCACGGGCGCCCTGTTGAACACAAACTCATTCCCCTGCCTCGCCTGGTGTTAGATTAGCGGTAGTTGTCAGCCCGACGACGGCAAACCACAAACCACAAAGCAACACGTAAAATTGAAATCACTCGACCTAAAGACAGGTGGCGGCGGTGTCGGTGTTTGTTTGTCAACTGCCTCGTCCAAAGAAGAAGCAAAGGGTTTCAGACGGCCAAAATAACAATGATGTGCCGGCTGTTGAGATAATTTGACCAGTGCAATTGATAGACGACTTGGCACTGACGAGCTTGCGAATATCTTCGGCTCCCTCCGGCCGAAAGATATTATGCGTGCTCGTCTGAATAAAAAGGTGAAAGAGGCAGCAACGCAGACGACGATTGTTCCTGTGGCCGAGACCATCGAAAACAATGCAATGGCTACGATGACGACTGCACTGCCAAATTTTCAGCAGATTTCGCTCCATGATCTCCGCCTGCCTAGGTACAAAAAATACAGCGATGGCGATGATCCAGCTGAGCAGTCAGTTGCAGAAACTGCCAACTTCATTTCACTCGACATCCAAGTGCTCTCCAACTTCGGAAAGTTGAAAACATGAGAAGTCCAATGTATGGAAATGAATGGAAGATATCTTTTCTTATTCAATTGTCCGCTCCTACACAAAGCCATATGGATATGAACACATTTTTGATGCGGCTGATTTCGCTAGGGCAGTCTATTCAATCACAAAACAACGCCCAAGTCTGCTACAAGATTGGCACGGGAAGCTGTCGGAATATTCTACTGATTGATACGAGAAGGGAAACATCTATTTATGACCTCAATTTACGTTTCGCTTTGTTCAAGCAGGACCACGCGTTGGTTATCAATGGGGATATATTCATAAGTATTGCTTTCACACTTGTGAAGTGAACTGGCTGGACCCCGAGCCGGAACGAGATAGCAGTGGCTATGAAGAATACATCGATGACTTGCACGAGATTGAACGGCTGGTAGACTTCTACACATGGGATTTCACAGCCCTCCTACTGCAGAGGAGTTCAATCGTCGTTGGGTGGCGGAGGGATACGACGAATGGAATGAACGGAAGATTAAATGGCTCCACTGTCTGAATTATTACACGGCGAGACAGAAATCTTTTAAGCGACCGAATGCCCCGCGTTGATAAGATATGAAATATACGATATTTCTGTCTGCTCAAATGTCCCCTGTATTACGCAACATCCAAAGAGTCTGCAGTAACCATGTGTGGGATACAGCATAGGCATAGAAATGATGAGATCAACCACCATATAGGAGAGGAGCACACTTGATGTTGGAAGAAAGAATCTAGAATTTCTACACATTTCTCTATTTCGTTCTACTTTGAAAGAACACGCAAACCTATACAATGCATTTCAAGACAGTTCAACTTCACAACTCTATTAAACTTGAGAGCCATCGTTTCACCATCAAAAGACATCCCATCATCCCTCGTGAGCTCAAGCAAGCAACCGCAATCTAAATCACCGGATTTGTCACAGCCACAAAACGAATGTCTTCTTTGCTGCCTCTCTCATCATCTTGTTCAGACGAGCCCGCATGATGTCTTCCGGTGGGAGATATTCGAAGATGTTTACAAGCTCGTCAGTGCCCAGTCTATCAATTGTACTGGCCATTTTATCATCATCAGCCGCCGCCACCGCCTGCTTTGTTGGACGAGTCATCTTGCTTGATGGTTATGATGTTGTTGTTGTGCGAGCCGGCCGTATCAGAGGTTGTTCTCAGGCTTCTCCATGTCAACGCAAACGACAAAAGGCATTACCAGGCATTGCCGCGTGTTTGAATTACGGATACAATATATATGCCGTTTTCAATACCACAGACACCTAATACTCGTCAACTACCCGTTCATTGAGAAAGCCAATCACATCCTTATAACATCTTTCTGACAAGCACCTTCCCGCGGTACTCAACTTGTTCCTCCTTCAAAAAAGAGGCTGCATGCATTTTCGAGCTAAGTATCAATTCGAATAGCCGAATGTACATAGCTTGGGAGATCTACGCACGGGCGCTTAATAAGCATTGCATTCAACCATACGAAGTGAACTGGCTGGACTCCGAGCTGGAACGAGATAGCAGTGACTATGAGATTACATCGATGACTTGCACGAGATTGACCGGCTGGTAGACTTCTACATCGGTTTTCACAGCCCTCCTACTGCAGAGGAGTTCAGTCGTCGTTGGGTGGCGGAGGGATACGAACTTGTCTGACAAGCGACCGAATGCCCCGCGTTGATAAGATATGAAATATACGATATTTCTGTCTGCTCAAATGTCCCCTTTATTACGCCACATCCAAAGAGATAGATGCAGAGTACAGTAACCATGTGTGGGATACAGCATAGGCATAGAAATGATGAGATCAACCACCATATAGGCTAGGAGAGGAGCACACTTGATGTTGGAAGAAAGAATCTAGAATTTCTACACATTTCTCTATTTCATTCTACTTTGAAAGAACACGAACCCAACCTATACAATTCATTTCAAGACAGTTCAACTTCGAAGCTCTATTCAACTGCGTCCTTCAACGTATGAAACTTGAGAGCCATCGTTTCACCATCAAAAGACATCCCATCATCCCTCGTGAGCTCAAGCAAGCAACCACAATCTAAATCACCGGATTTGTCACAGCCACAATCTTGAAAGCAAGCATACATCTTACTCCCATCGGGACTAAAGGCCAAACCAGTGGTTTCATCGCCAAAGTACTTCTCGCCGTAGGCTTCAAAGATGGAGTACTTCGTTCCTGTTTCAGTATCGATGGCATACACTCCTGGTGTTCTGCCTCCATCTTCCGTGAAGTACAGCCAAGGTGTAGAGTTTTCACTGCTTCTGTGGTTTCGGACAATTTGATCCGGCTGATGTTTGAACTCGCCATCTCCAACCATGCCATTGTTTGTCAAGGATGATGTGTACGTCATCTTATCCAAATCAAGCTTGTACATTTTGAAAGTCCTCTTTGACACAAAGTACAAATTATTTTCCCAGAACGCGATCCCTTCAACGTTGGGATAGTACAAGCTTTGAGATTTCCGAGCGGCGGTTTCATCGCAAGTCCATGTAAAGTATCCGTCTGCGAAGAATAGGAGATAATCGGTGTTTCCTCCGGGGGCGTGGAGAGTATTCCAGCCGGGAAGATCGCCTGGTTTTGGTGTGAAACGTCGCAAGGCACCGAACTCAGCATCTTCAGTTAGGAAAAAGATGGGCTTTGATGGATCCCTATTGTCGCATGCCTTTGATGAGGAAATGGAGTGAAGAATGTGAGAAAGAAAGGATCATCAGCAGTACAAGCAAATTGTGTTATATATGAAGACCACCGGACAAGAGGACACTTACAACTGCTTCATAATTTCCACCCTTTCCTCCCAAAACAGTCTTTTCCGGAAGCAAATGATGCTCACTCGCTGGATCAGGGTCCACTTGGTAACATTGACCAGACCCATACTCTTCACATGACACGTAAGTGTGCCAAGGAGTAGCACCGCCAGAGCAATTGCGTGTCGTGCCAGAAAGCAGCTGTTTGTAGTCGACTACATTCCCATCATCGTCCATGTAAACACCATACACGCCACCGCGTTTGTCTTGGACCTCGGAGTTACTCACGTAGACGTACCCACCATTGGTCCAAGGGAAAACAGCTGCACCATCAGGAGATGAATGAAATGGAAGAGAGGACTTGTCACCGCTGGCAAGATTGATAAAACGACCAGCGTTCGCAATCACACGAACTGTGATCCCCTTGCTCACTTTGATGCCCAATCGAGTGATATCTTTCCTCAAATCGCCCCTTCGAAAGGTGACATCGGTCGGATCTTCACCAAATGGAGCATCCGTTGGGACTTCACTGCTCGATGGCCTGTTGGAAGGGGTCATTGGGGCGTCTGTGACAATAGAAGGAGGATCGTACCTCCTATCGTCAGCACCGGTAGGCGATGCCGATGTTCTGCTGCCAATAGGAGCGCAGTTTGGAGGTGATGGAGCGATGAGATCTGCTACTTTAGAAGACTGCGTAGGAGAGTAGCTGGGGATTGGCAAACTGGGCCTTTCGGTGGTGGGAGAGTAGGACGTTGGGACCGGACTATCTACGTCTTCATGCCTCAAATGCCTCTTAGAATCAGCTGACTGGGCTCGGGTGGCATCAAGGTGTCCTCCGTGAAGGAGGAGAAGTAGAAAGGAGCAGGCAGATGGATGAAAGATCATTTTTCTTATCGAATGTCTTGGTGGAGGGAGTGACTTGGTATTTTATGAGGGTGCAAATGTGATATTGTGAGGGTGCTTTGACTTTTGTGGCGAGTCACGAAAACATGTGTGTCGAGAAACTGAGTATGGGGTTCGAAAGAAAGTGGTGCGATCCACATGAATCACTCGTCGCTGATTGAGCATTATTTGTGAACCAGTTCGACTCATTGTTACTGAACCAATCCACATGACTCGTTGGCGAGAGGGATTGATTTGAGGAGAGAGCAGCCATCCGTAGTCTGGATAGGCGAATGGCTGCACTTCTTTGAGTGATGGACTCTCCTCCGCCAGCAACACCCCAAAGGATGACCGTTCCAATGGATGATGAAAAGATAGAGGCGGCACTTTCTTGGATAGAAAAATGCATCGCCATCATTTCGACATTATCCTATAGCAATCTTGCCGCTGCATTGATGCTGCTGCGGTTTGTCCGGCCCACTGCGTCCTTTTTCCTTGTTCTTGTGGGGGATTTCAGCCAACTTGCTGTGGTGTTTCTTCGTATTGTTGCAAAACTTGCTGAGACTGCAGCTAGTGCCCTTGAATCAGTCAATGAAACACATTTTCGGACAAGATCTAACACTACTTTGGACGATGATGATGTCCCTACACTTGACAACTACTCGAAGGACGATGTGGAAAAGCAACCGCCGATTCCTTCTAGAGCTCACGAATCGATTCTTTCTTCGGAAATGAATCGCAAAGCGACTATTGTATCGGATGTCAATGTTTCTGTGCAAAAGAAGAAGAAGAAGAAATCTGGTACAAAGAAGGCCCAGGGTAGAGCCAAGATCCTGCAATTGCGTAAAAATAGGCTCAAGATGGGATTGAAGGTGGCCGATGGCTGTTTGGATTAGCAGAAAACATGTCTTAATGTAATAGTAATAGTCGTCAAGTTTGTTAATGTGTGCATAAACTCGATTCTCCATCATACATCTGTGTTTCATTCAACATGATGACTACCCATCATTCCACCCCCACCCAATCTCAACTCTTCAATCCTCGCCCGTTGATCCATCGGAAGAAAATGTCCCTTAACACCACGAAAGAACAATACCGCCACCAAAACAACCACACCAGCCAAACTTGGCAATGATATCTTACATCCATCCTCCATTGTCCCATTCGGCGCAAGGACAAGTGATGCCAAGAGATGAGACACAATCACTAGTCCCAATGCTGCATTTCCACCTTGGGTGGAATCATCTATCCCCTTCCAAAATGATGTCATTTCACGTAGAAATGACAACATACCCCCACAACCACCAACAACAGCAACAACACCACCCCGTCGTCGTGACCGTAGTCGTCTCCTCATTCCAAAAAACGTCAACATCATCCAAAACACATCCAAAATCGAAAACATCATCCCCACCAAAGCCCCATTCATCAAACTGGGCATCACACCCCCACATGAATACTGATACAATGTCCCCCCATGACCAGTGGATCCGCCCCCTCCACCATAATACCCACTGGCACTGTTGATGTTGCCGTAGTAATTGGATCCCTCGTGTGATTCGGATGCTAGTAATGTTCCGAATAGAAAGAGGGTGTGGAGGAGTGCATATCCCGTGCCTGAGGCGAGGGAGCAGGATAGATCATTTAGTTGGAGTTGGAGTGCGTTGGTTTCGGCGTGTTCTTCTTGAGTACTGTTGTTGTTGTTGTTTGCTTGAGTCGTTTCAGCCTCATGCTTCGCCACACTCTTTCGAATCACATCCTCCACGCTAAAATACAATTTGACAAATTGCATCCTTACGATGCATTGGATTAGTACACTTGGTACAGTTAATGCCAATAATGCTCCGATACTACTACTGTTGTTACTGCCATCATCGTTATTGTTGGTTGAAAACTGAAAAATGGCATTCAAAATGAGCCAAATTAAGGAAGAGCCAAATGCGGATAATAAATACGCAAATGCTGCTACCACTGATAGAATGGTTAATTGAGGTTTGGGTAGGATGATTAGGAAGAAGAGGGTGAGGGTGGGTGAGAAGGCTAGCAGGGCTGTGCCTATGGTGAGGCTGGGGGCTGTCATTATGGTTGTTAGCTTTTTTGTGAGAGCTGGATGGGAAAAATTGAGATGGAAGATGGACGGATTGTGTACTAATTCCTACGCAGAAATACATTCGACTTAGAAAAATCATTCAATTTCAGGGCAGAAGGAAGAGGCTGAGGCAACGAGCAACGGCCAAAGTTGCTATTGTATTCATTCAGATCAGAGCATCTGCTCCTTTAGATGTTGTTTGGTGGTAATCAGGATGATAGAGAAGATTGTATTGGATATGCATTTTTCAAAGAAGTAAAAGCTGCTCTAGAAGATCATATTTGCTTAAATTGACATCATACTTTACCTAAAATATTATCCGGCGGCGTGGGGTCTCGGTGTTTGTAAACGATGCCTCGTCCACAGAAGAAGCAAAAGCTAGAAGACGGCCAAACTAACAATGATGTGCAGGCTGATGATGATAATTTTACCAGTGCAATTGATAGACTGGGCACCGACGCGCTTGCGAATATCTTTGGATTTCTCGGACCGGAAGATATTATGCGTGCTCGTCTAAACAATAAAATGAGAGAGGCTGCAAAGAAAACGTGCGTTCCTAAGACTGCCTTCAACGTAAGGAGCGTGAGAAAATTCAATGCAATGGCCGCGATGTCGACTGCGCTACCGAATCTACAGCAAATTGGAATTTTTCATCTCGACCGTGAACACAAATACAGTGATGGAGAGGATCCGGAAGAACGTATGGCTGCCTATTCTGCTAACTGGATCACGCACGATATTGAAATAATATCCAGGTTCAGAAAGTTGCGCAGCCTAAATATTGATGGTGCTCCTCTGAATGGCAGATACCCGTTTCTATTCAATTTTCCACTCCTTGAACAGTTGAAAATACATTATGTATATCATCTCAAATTGGATCTAGAAATCCTGGCTGGGGGATTGCCTTTGTTGAAAGAATTGAGGTGTTCTGGCAATCCATTCTTGACTGGCAATATCAATAGTCTCAGAGTGCTAAAAGATGTCCTTGCTGTAGTTCACATTTCATTATCTCGCCATGTTCAGGGCAACTTTATGGATCTTGCCGACTTCCCACGCTTGAGGACATTGAATCTGCGCAAAACTAGTGTGACAGGGGATATTCGGGATATTGGCGAAGGTGATTTTCGTGCTCTGGAATCACTCACTCTCCCACATGGCGTCTACGGTGGCATGGGCTATGAGTTTCAGCACATTTCTGATGTGCCTGGTGTCATGAATACACTCTATTCGTTGAAAAAACAACGCCCGCGTCTATTGTTGAAAGATTGGTACGGGAAGCTCTCGGAACATTCTCCAGATTGGTATGAAATGGACCATGACTTGGATGAAGCACCCCCATTTGAAGTTTGGTTGGTTCAAGCGGGGTCACGTGCTGGTTACCGATGGCAAGTTGATGATACTATGTCATGCGAAGTGAACTGGCTAGATCCTGAGCCGGGAAGAGAAAGCAGCAAGTACGAAAAATACATTAGAGATTTGCGAGAGATTGAACGGCAGGTAGTCTATAGAGGATTTCAACAGCCACCTTCCGAGGAGGAATTCAATCGTCATTTGTTGGAACGCTAAGGCGAGCACATTTCTGATGCGCCTGATATCGCTATGTCAGTAAATTCCTTCAAAAAACAACGTCCGTCTCTACTGATCGAAAGTTGGCATGCATCTCTCTCGGAAGATTCTCCAGATTGGTATGGTTTGGACGACGAATTCGATGAATACTACGTTGGCGATGGAGCTGCATTTCCATCACCCCCACTTGACGTTTGTTTAGTTGCGGCAGGATCACGTGTTGGATATCGATGGGAAACTTTTGACGGCAATCATCCATGCAAAGTGAACTGGCTCGACCCTGAGCCGGATAGAGAAAGTAGTGACTATGAAAAATACATTAAAGAATTGCGAGTGATCGAACGGCAGGTACGTTTCTTCCAAGGATTTCAACAGCCACCTTCCGAAGAGGCATTCAATGTTCGTCTTCGAAATTTCGTGGATGAATATGTAAGTATTGAATATTGATATTGATCAGACGGAAGAAAAGAGGCAGACATTAGACGAGGCGACGTGAAGCGTTCAAGCAAGCACTAGAGAGGGACTGGAGACGGACACAATTATGAGGAAACAGTCACTTTCCAGTCATCAACTCAGGGGGATGCCTTCAACTGTGCTGGAACTGGAGGAATTGAAAGTGATTGCTTGATCTGGTGTACGAAACACATGATGTGGCTTGTGGCTTGATACAAATATAATGAGTCTAATTTTAGTGTCATTTAGCTCGTCTTGTTAACTAGTTAACTCCTCACAAAAATGTGAACCATTGTCGTGCTTGGAACTTGGTACCCACGTCAAAGTAGCTTGAGCTTCTCCTCAACATTCAAGCTGCCGCTATTCTTCTTGCTGTTCATTTAACAAGTATTGTATCAACTTTGAGTGGAAGACTCCTTTTGAGAACCAGTTGGATTAGAGATTAGACTTGTTGCGGAAGATTTTGTACCAATTCCTACGGACAGACGAACGCAGATCTCTCAAATCATTCTGCAGTCGCTTCTAGTCGCTTTGCCTTCAATTCTGCTCTGCTGGACAGATAGAGCATTTGTTGTACAACAGCAGCGCAGGAAGGGTATCTAGAAGATAATATGCCTCATTCAAAGAAGAAGCAAAAGCTAGAAGACAGTGCGGCGGTAGCGACCGAGTATGATGATAATTCTTCATCATTTGGCAGACTGGGCGCCGACGCGCTTGCGAATATCTTTGGCTTCCTCCGGCCGGAAGATATTATGCTGGCTCGTCTGAACAAAAAGATGAGAGAGGCAGCAAAGAAAACGTGCGTTCCTATGACTCGCTTCCGCGTTGATAGTGTGAGAAAATTCAATGCCTTGGTGGCGATGTCGACTGCCCTGCCGCATCTACAGCAAATTCAGATTGACTATCTCGGCCGTGAACACAATTACAGGGATGGAGAGGATCGAGATGAACGGAGGGCTGCCTATTATGATGGATCAACCACGCACGATATTGAAATAATATCCAGGTTCAGAAAGCTGCGCATCTTGGAAATACATTATGCGCCCCTGAATGGCAGATATCCGTTTCTATTCAATTTTCCGCTCCTCCAACAATTGAAAATCAATTGCTACTATCTTAAATGGAATCTTGAGATGCTGGCAGGGTTACCGTTGTTGAAAGAACTGTTTTGTCATAACAATCCATTCTTGACTGGCAATATCAATAGTCTCAGAGTGCTAAAAGATACCCTTGCTGTAGTTCACATTTCATTATCTCGCCATGTTCAGAGCAACTTTATGGATCTGGCCGACTTCCCAGGCTTGAAGGAGTTGAATCTGATGGGCACTAGTGTGACAGGGGATATTCGTGATATTGGCGAAGGTGATTTTCGAACTCTGGAATCACTCAACCTCCCAGATGGCGTCTACGGTGGAAGGGGCCATGAATTTCAGCACATTTCAGATGTGCCTGGTGTCATGAATATACTCTATTCGTTGAGAAAAAAACGTCCGCGTCTATTGTTGACAGATTGGTACGGGAAGCTCTCGGAAGATTCTCCAGACTGGTATGGTTTGGACGACGAATTCGACGAATATTACAGTGAATCTGGACTTCCATCACCCCCACTTTACGTTCGTTTAGTCGCGGCAGGATCACGTGTTGGATATCGATGGGAAACTGGTGACGGCGAGCATCCATGTGAAGTGAACTGGCTAGATCCTGAGCCGGATAGAGAAAGTAGTGACTATGAAAAATACATTGAACAATTGCGCAAGATTGAACGGCAGGTAGTCTATAGAGGATTTCACGAGCCACCTTCCGAAGAGGCATTCAATATTCGTCTTCGAAATTTCATGAATATGTAGGTATTTGTAAGTGACCAGACGAAAGTAAGAGGCAGACATTAGACGAGGCGACGTAAAGCGTTCAAGCAAGCACTACTTAGAGGGGGCATTAGTCCTTCTCAATCTTGGACACGGACACAATTATGAGGAAACATTCACTTTTACTGCTTATCATTGTGGCCATATTCAGTCATCAACTCAGGGGGATGCCTTCAACTGTGCTGGAACTGGAGGAATTGAAAGTGATTGCTTGATCTGGTGTACGAAACATATCTGGTTTGTGGCCTGATACAACAAATATAATGAGTGTAATTTTAGTGATATTGGTCGTCTTGTTAACTAGTTAACTCCTCACAAAAATTTGAACCATTGCCGTGCTTGGAACTTGGTACACACGTCAAAGTAGCTTGAGCTTCTCCTCAACATTCAAGCTATCGCTAATCTTCTTGCTGTTCATTCAACAAGACTTATTGTATCAATTACGAGTAAGGCTCCTTGACCTCCTTGAGAACATGTTGGATTAGACTTGTTGCGGAAGATTTTGTACCAATTCCTACGTGCGGACGAACACAGAGAATCCAAAATCCCTCTTGGGTCTTGCCTTGAGGAGCAACGAGCAACTCTTCTGCCGTTGACGTTGTTGTGTATGAGGGGCTTTTGTTGCACAATAGCAGTGCCATAAAGATAGAAGATTAGAAGTTCATAATATGCCTCATTCAAAGAAGAAGCAAAAGCTAGAAGACGGCCAACAAAACGCTGGGGGGATGACGACCGATGATGATGATAATTCTTCATCATTTGATAGACTGGGCACCGACGCGCTTGTGAATATCTTTGGATTTCTCCGGCCGGAAGATATTATGCGTGCTCGTCTAAACAATAAGATGAGAGAGGCCGCAAAGAAAACGATTGTTCCTCTGTGTGAATTCAGAGTTGATAGTGTGCGAAAATACGATGCAATGGCTGCGATGTCTACTGCGCTACCGAATCTCCAGCAGATTTCGCTCCATGATCTCCGCCTGCATGGTGGACACAAATACAGCGATGGAGATTATCCAGAAAGGATGCAGGCTGGGATTACTGCCAACTTTATCACCCATGATATTAATATCATATCCAGGTTCAGAAAGCTGCGCATCCTAGAACTTTACTCTGCGCCTCTGAATGGAAGATATCCTGTCCTCTTCGACTTTCCACTCCTACACAAACTGAGCATAAAATATACACACTGTCTCAAATGGAATCTGGAAATGTTAGAAGGGATGCCACTGCTCAAGGAGTTCTTCTTTATGCACAATCGATCCTTGACTGGCAACATAAATAGTCTGAGGGTGCTCAAAGATACTCTTGAAATGGTTGTAATCATCAATAGTCCACACATAGAGGGCAACTTCATGGATCTGGCTGACTTCCCACGCTTGAAGGAATTAAATCTGATGAGTTCTGGTGTGAAAGGGGATATTCGTGGTATTGGCGAACGTGATTTTCTACCGCTGGAAACACTCACACTTCCAAAGGGCGTCTACGGTGGAACAGGCTATGAATTGCAGCACATTTCTGATGCACCTGATATCGCCATGGCAGTAAAATCCTTCAAAAAACAACGTCCGTCTCTAGTGATGACAAGTTGGCGTGCATCTCTCTCGGAAGATTCTCCAGACTGGTATGGTTTGGGCGACGAATTCGACGAATATTACAGTGAAGCTGGACTTCCATTACCCCCACATCACGTTCGTTTAGTTGCGGCAGGATCACGTGTTGGATATCAATGGGAAAGTGCTGACGGCGAGCATCCATGTGAAGTGAACTGGCTAGATCCTGAGCCGGGTAGAGAAAGTAGTGACTATGAAAAATACATTGAACAATTGCGCAAGATTGAACGGCAGGTAGTCTATAGAGGATTTCACGAGCCACCTTCCGAAGAGGCATTCAATATTCGTCTTCGAAATTTCATGAATATGTAGGTATTTGTGAGTGACCAGACGAAAGTAAGAGGCAGACATTAGACTATGCGACGTGAAGCGTTCAAGCAAGCACTAGGGGGGCATTAGTCCTTCTCAATCTTGGACACGGACACAATTATGAGGAAACATCCACTTTTACTGCTTATCATTGAGGCCATATTCAGTCATCAACTCAGGGGGATGCCTTCAACTGTGCTGGAACTGGAGGAATTGAAAGTGATTGCTTGATCTGGTGTACGAAACATATCTGGTTTGTGGCCTGATACAACAAATATAATGAGTGTAATTTTAGTGTTATATAGGTCGTCTTGTTAACTAGTTAACTCCTCACAAAAATGTGAACCATTGTCGTGCTTGGAACTTGGTGCCCACGTCAATGTAGCTAGAGCTTCTCCTCAACATTCAAGCTACCGCTTTTCTTCTTGCTGTTCATTCAACAAGTACCATATCAATTATGAGTAAGGCTCCTTGACCTTGAGAACAACATGTTGGATTAGACTTGTTGCGGAAGATTTTGTACCAATTCCTACGTACGGACGAACACAGAGAATCCAAAATCCCTCTTGGGTCTTGGGGAGCAACGCAATGAGCATCTCTTCTGCCGTTGACGTTGTTGTATGAGGGGCTTTTGTTGCAATAGCAGTGCCATAAAGATAGAAGATTAGAAGTTCATAATATGCCTCATTCAAAGAAGAAGCAAAAGCTAGAAGACGGCCAACAAAATGGTGGGGGGATGACGACCGATGATGATGATAATTCTTCATCATTTGATAGACTGGGCACCGACGCGCTTGCGAATATCTTTGGATTTCTCCTGCCGGAAGATATTATGCTGGCTCGTCTAAACAAGAAGATGAGAGAGGCTGCAAAGAAAACAATCGTTCCTTTGACTGACTTTGTGGTTGATAGTGTGAGAAAATACAATGCCTTGGTGGCGATGTCGACTGCTCTACCGAATCTTCAGCAGATTTCGGTCCGTGGTCTCGACCGTGGACACAAATACAGCGATGGAGATGATCCCGATGAAGGGAGAGCTGCCAAAACTGCGAACTTTATCACCTATGATATCAATTTTATATCCAGGTTCAGAAGGCTGCGCAGCCTGGAACTTTTTTTTCCTCCTTTGAATGGAAGATATGCTGCCCTCTTCGACTTTCCACTCCTACACAAACTGAGCATAGAATATGTACACTGTCTCAAATGGGATCTGGAAATATTAGCAGGGTTACCATTGCTCAAAGAGTTGTTCTGTACTAGCAATGAATCCTTGACTGGCAACATCGATAGTCTGAGAGTGCTGAAAGACACCCTTGAAAAGGTGACGTTGGACTGTCCTCACATAGAGGGCAACTTTATGGATTTGGCAGACTTCCCACGCTTGAAGGAGTTGAATCTGCGCGAAACTTACGTGACAGGAGATATTCGGGATATTGGGGAACGTGATTTTCCAACTCTGGAATTACTTACCCTCCCATCTAGCGTCTACGGCGGAACGGGCTATGAGTTTCAGCGCATTTCTGATGCGCCTGGTATCATCAGAACACTTTATTCCATCAAAAGACAACGTCCGAATCTATTGTTCAAATATTGGTACGGGAAGCTCTCCAAAGATTCTCCAGATTGGTATGTTTTGGACGATGAATTATTCGATGAGGAATACCATGAATTCTTAGCACCCCCATTTTACATTCACTTAGTTGAAGCGGGGTCACGTTTTGGTTACCGATGGCAAACCAATGATGATATGGAAGATATGCCATGCGAAGTGAATTGGCTAGACCCTGAGCCGGGAAGAGAAAGTAGCGAGTATGAAAAATACATTAGAGAATTGCGACAGATCGAAGAGCGGGTATATTTGTACCAAGGATTTCACGAGCCACCTTCCGAGGAGGAATTCAATCGTCTTGCGTTGGAACTCTATGGCGATTAAACAATTCTCTTTTGCTCTAAATTTCTGTAGAGAAACAGAATGGAATGTTGTCCTCCTCGGAGGACACAAGAAGTAAACGACACACATACATAATAGACGCCTGGTAAGATAATTTGTTGCCTCATAATTATCACCTAAACCCTTCCACTTAAGTATGTACTTAAGCTGAGTAACCAAAAGTATTTTGTAGGATATTGTGGAATGTAAATACCGATCGGTTGTTAGTGGCACTGAGTCATTGTCGTAGCTCTTTTTGCAACCCCGCCAGAGTATGGATAGATAGATTATTTTAGTAGCTACTCTCTAGACCCGAGGATCAGTAGAGAAAGGAGAACTTAAACCAGGAGGGGCCCGGGCTGTGCCCGAGGACGCCTGTGGCTGTGGGGCCTGCTGGGTTCGGGTTGGCCGCCGGAGGTGGATGGCGAACGCTTTGGTGCAGGCGAGGCCGAACTGTTGGAGGAAGTGGATTCTTGGGGTGGGCGCAGTGTAGGAGTGGCCGTAGAATTTCTGATGGGCGGGTTTGGAGGAAGACCACGATGCGTTTGCAAGAGGAAGAATGCCATGCGGAGCGGAGCTCTGGAGGGATTCGAGGTACATTCTTGGCGACTTTGATTGGATTACCCGCGTTATGCACCCCTAAATTCAAAAAGTGAGGGGGGAGGGGGGTCAGAACGCCCCCAAATGCAGAACGCCAGATACCCAGTGGGTACAGCAAATACCCAAAACAACCACTATCACATCCAAATATGTCTTTCTCGTAAAAACGTCATACCGGCACAAGATGTCTTGCTTTTGAGACAATAACAGCTTCTAGAAGGCACCGTGTGGTTCTGCATTTTGCCCTTGTTCTGCACAATCTTGGGTCTGGCTCTCAAAATGAGGGGGGGGCGACCCGTATGGTCACCCTATCAGCAATGTGACTTCCAAGCGAATATTAGTGCTGTGTGTATGCTGGGCATATGTATGGAATCGTGAGATCAAGCTGAGTTCGAATCCAGTGAGCAACAAAGCAATACAAGAATTGCATTATCTATCAAGTGAGAGAGATTGATGCCTGATGGCCGCCAAGGAGAAGGGAGGAAAGAAGGGGAAAGAGGGGCTTCAGCTAGGGTACAACTAGTGAATTCAAAAAATAATTTGATGAAGTGTTGCTCCCCGGATTCGGAGTTTGCTCAACGAGAGCAGCAGTTTAAGCCTATAAAAGCATAGTGTGACACCCTTGGATCACTTGAAAGTCACATTCGGGGGTATAGTGGATAGGGTGACCATACGGGTCGCCGGGGGGGGGTGCATAACGCGGGTAATCCAATCAAAGTCGCCCTTGCGGCGTGGGGTTTGTTGGGAGTGAAAGAGAGTGGACGAATGGGGTCGTCGCCAAAGAGGAATCTGCGGAGCATTGGGCCCATGCCGCCGTAGGGACATATTGCCCAAATTTGGAGTAGTTTGGCGTTTGTGGAGAGGGTGTGGAGGACGTCTTCTCTCGTCATTGTGTTGCCGGTGACAGTACTATTTCCCATTGTCGTGAACTTCCTCTTCTCTGCGGTTTGGAGACATCGTTCAGCATTGGCTGTGTATAATGAAATGTCTTCAAGTGCAGAGGCAGAAGGAGGGTCAGGGCAATGGTCGATGGTAATGTCGGCGCCACAAATGGCGAAATGAGAAGGAGGGAGGTTTGAGTCCCCAAGGGCGTGGTTGGGCTGGTACTCGATGTCGAATGGCCGGAGTAGGGGTTGTTGCTGGATGTGATGGGGCACTTCTGTTTGGACTGGGGAGGAGTTGTCGGTGATTCCTGCTGTACGGAGAACTTGTTGGAGGACGGGCTGAAGGGCTTGCGTGTTGATGTAGTCGTGGACGAATTTCTTGCTGATGCGGGTGCAGCGAAAGTGATGGTGGCCGTAGATGTCATGGGTGGTGCCGCATTTGCAAACAGGAGCTGAAGCTGGATGGTACAGGGGTAGAACGAGCTTACGCTTAAGCATGATGGTGAAGTCGAAGTTGTTGAGGCGGTGTTTTGACGTTGTTGCGGGACATTTGGATGCGTGGATAAGATGTGTGCGAAGACAGTGCACCCGGAAGGATATGGCGGAGGTGAGTGGGTGTCTCGTTGTAGATGAGGGAAGTTGTGGTGTAGCTGGTGTGGAGACGGAGGCGGTGCCTGGCACTATTGGTAGATGTGCGGTTGAGGAAATGATCGATGCGTTGGTCGCTTGGGACTCGGTGGGACACTGCGATGAGACGCCTCTTGATCTTGAAAATACATTATGCGCCTTTGAATGGCAGATATCCGCTTCTGCTTAATTTTCCACTACTTCAATATTTGAGTTTAAACGGTATGAACCGGCTCAAATTGGATCTTTAGTTGCGGCTGGATCACGTATTGGCTATCGATGGGAATCTCGTGACGATCATCCATGCGAAGCGATTTGGCTAGACCCTGAGCCGGATTTAGATAGTGTCTATGATAGTGACTATGAAGAATACATTGAAGAATTGGAAGAGATTGAACGGCAGGTAGTCTATAGAGGATTTCAACAGCCACCCACAGAAGAGGAATACTGTCGTCTTGTTTCGGAACTCGAAGATTGATGATATCGGAAGGATCTGCGGCCATTCCAACATACATCTAGATTATCGCGCGGAACGTGATGTATCGCACACGGACAGGATATCGCAATCCACATCAGAGACAAACAAACGATTAGGATATTGACGAATGCACAAAATGAATTATATGTATTCGCTCGCTTCAAAATATTGGGACGACATTCCAACAACCATTGTGTCACCGATTATCCCACCGCTGAAAAATCAGCAGCAAATCCTCGCGACTCATCCTCCTTCTCATCACGCTGCTTCCCAAACCCAACAATCAATGATCCACTATCCGTATACGATCCACTCCGTAGCCGTGGTTTGATTGCTATCCGAAATGACCGAATGAAAGGTATGACTGCTCCTATTCAAATCACCACAATGCGGTTGTGATCCGTGCGACGTATCCAATTGTTGCAGATGTGTCTCCAATATCTCCAACTCTTCATAATTGATCTCCTCGTCTCGATTGTCAAAATTGTTGTCCTCTTCTCGATTGTACAAATCAGTACTTTCCATGCCCATTCTCATTCTCATTCCAATATTATTATCACTCTCTCCTCCAAAATTCTCACTCTCATCTCCACTTATAAACAATCCACTCGCTTTCGACAAACCACTCGTTCTCGATCGATCCATCCCCAACATGGCATCATCATCCTCCTCCTCAGAATCTGGATATCCTGCCATCATTGTAAAATCACCCACACTTTTTCGTGGAGCAAAGTTCCCCGTTTGATCTTCCCCCATTATCAGTGACGTCTTTAGTATGGATGGTACTCCCCCTCCACCAACTCCAACTCCGTTCCCATTGTGATTATTGTCAGTTGACCCATCTGCCTCGGATAGTGGATTGGTATCAATCGTTGACCTTCGTCCACTAAGATAATTACTATGATCCCCTGTGGTGGTGGCATCCTGATTGCTAGCCCGTCGTGAGATGAGTATAGTCGCACGACTTAGAACATTGGGTCGATTATGATGAGAGGAATCGACCGAGTTGTTGGATCGGAAGGAGTCGTCTACGTTGTAGGGTGCTTTGGGCATGCTATTGTTGTGGTTGTTGCTATTGTTGTTGCTGTGGTGGTGATGGTTGTTGTCACGATCACTACGATCACTCCCCAACCCACTTGTACTATTCTTATCACTCAAATCACTCCCGCCCTAGGCCGATGATGAAACAATGACCCCAACAAGGTCATCCTCCCATTATTATTCCCATGATGTTGGCTTCTCCTCCAACTCACGCAATCGCTGCAAAATTCATCCGTTCCATCTCTCCTTTTCCACTTTTAATTCGGACATACGCTTCATTGTCTTTTGTTGGAGTGCTCCGAGGGATACGGTGGGTTTTGGAGTTTCATTTGTTGGAATACTGCTTGGTAGTCGGAGAGGACGGTTGCTGTGTATATTTTATTGTGTAGAGTTTTATATTGGGAAGCAAAGATGAGGGGGTGAGAATATATTCAAGTATAGCACAGATAGAAGGTTGATTGCATCTGTAATGACCCTCCACTCCAACAAGGCATTCAACAAAAACAACAAAGCAAAGCAAACAAACAAACTAATGGACTCACTATTATCCTCCAGCACCTTCTTCATATCCGGCCGATCCCCATTCCCCAAAACTCAATCGATGATTCACCCACCACCATTCTTCCTTCGCGCGGTCATTATTCCTTCCGTCTAACAAAGCATGATATCGTCCGGAGCAGTACTTCGTCGGCCAAATGTAAAGGATGACCGCATCGATTGCACTGTTTAATAGTTGAGGGCGAGGGCGGCGTGTTCGCGCGGAGTTACTCATTGCTGCTTGTTCCATGTGGTGGGTGGTGGTGGTGGCAGTTGATTTGACCCAATTGGGTCGATGGACACGAATTGCGTCCCGTGGCATTAGTAGTATCGTGGTGGTGGTCGGATGGGTCACTTAAGCATGCGGGGAGTGAACTATTATTTCAATTGAGTGTCACCGTGTCCTCCCATGAGGATGACTGTGATGACTCACGAGAGTAATTCGACAGTGGCCGACTACCGCTGCTACTATTGCGCTGTAAGGTTGTGACAGGGAGGGCAAGTTCTTCGATGAGGCTGGCGCGACGTCTTGGTCGACGGTGGGAGGAATCGAGGAGGGGCCGTTGCTCATTATTAGTATATGTTGTTGTGTGGCGGCGATATCTTCTTCTTTACTCACGGCAGCGATGAAGTAGAGGCTGTTATCCATCAAGTGAATATAGTTATGTTGTTTTGGTGGTTGGTTAGCCACTCGCCACCGTCTTTTGACTTGTGGACAAAAGTCTCCCCTGCTGATTCTTTTCTGCGAGCGTGGTGCGCGTGGTGAGAGGTCATGAGAACATGACGCAATCGGAATCGGAATTCCCTCGGAACGGCGAACAGGTTTGACGTTAGTGACTCACAAAGATGGTTCAATCATATCACTCTGGTAGAGAAGAGATCGTACTGTCATTTACTTAAGAGATGTGACAAGAGGCTGGTCTGAAAAACGGTATACACATCGCCGACGTGTTGTGTGGGAGAACATGGACAAAACCCTAAGCGGAAAAGATAACCCTTGCCGAGCGGTGTCTGGGAGAGAAGATGCAGAATTGTAAGTGGTGTTAGGGTGATTGGACACAAAAACCCGAGCAACACGTCAACGGAATTTGTAGGGACGGAACTCATCGCCCAGAAACCCGACACCTGTTAGTGACTCACGAAACAGATGGTTCAATCGTATCAGTGGTAGTAAACATCCAAATGAAAGATGGTATTGTCATTTACTGGGAGATACGACATAACTCGCTCTGGTTGTAGAAGTTGTACACGTGATTGTATGTATGGGGTGTTTAAATGAGAACATGCGACAAAACACGATGATGAAGGAATAACCCCTACATAATGTGACGTGACGACCATCTAAATGTGTATCTTTGAGAAGGGAAAGCGGATACCGTACCATCAAAGTAGCGAAACAAATGCAACGGCATTCAAGAAGTTCAAGTCATGAAAATGACTATGTATGACTGTAATGCTGGTCATAAGTACAGTACATACCACGGGAATGGCCCGTCTCTTCTTGCTCTTAGGACTCTTGTGGCGGACAAATAATTGATATTGATTACTCGGCATGCACAGGCACAGGCAGGTTACACTGAAAATCGCTCCACTCACCAAGTTCATTTTGCACCACCTTCTCTTCTCCCGAAAAGAGAACAAAGGAATATGATGCATCTTCTGAAGAATTGAGCGCAGACTAGGTTGCATTAATATTAAGCTTCCTCCACCATCAAGATATCATGCATGCCTCGTCGAGTGTGCACAACATGGAGAGATGCAGCAAAGAAGACTCTCGTTCCTCCATCTGAATTTGTGGTTAATAACGTGAGATCTTACAACGCAATGAGAGTGATGTCTACAGCGCTATCTAATTTTCAGTTTCAGCAACTACAAATCGATCATCTCGGATGGGGACACAAAACGGGGAGGATCCAGATGAAAGGAGTGCTCGAGCTCGACTTACTGCTACTGCTACTGCCAACTATACCACCTTATACCACCCATGATATCAATATCATATCTAGCTTTACAAAGTTGCGCGTGCTACATATTGAAGGAGCACCTTTGAATGGTAGCTACCCTGTCCTCTTTAGCTTCCCACTGCTTGAAAAATTGATTATCTCGGATTGCCCATATCTAAAATGGGATTTGGAGAGGCTGCAGGGACTGCCTTCGCTTAAAGAATTGGATTGCAGAGGAAATGCTTTTCGCCTGACTGGCAGTCTCAGCAGTTTGAGAGCACTCAAGGATAGTCTCGAAAAGGTGATTATTTATGATTCTCGCAGCATAATGGGCAACTTGATGGATCTAGCCGACTTTCCACGTCTGCAGGACTTGATTCTGCTCAGCACTAATGTGACTGGGGATATTCGAGACATCCGGTGAAGATGAATTTCCCAGCCCTAGAGAGCCTCGATCTCCCACGTACCGTCCATGGCGGTATGTATTATGAGTTTCAGCGCGTTTCTGACGTGCCTAGTCTCATGCATACAATCCATCTCCTCTTGCAACGCATTCCAACACTATTCGAAAATGGCTGGCTCTCAAGTGCGTTTGGTTGGAGACTCTCTGTAGACTCTCCTGATTGGTATGATGAGGGGATTTGCGTTACCTGTTTGCCCGTTGCCCCCATTTAACTTAAAAAATCGTACAAGTGGGATCGCGACGTGGGTGGAGTTGGTGTACTTTCCGTGATGGCCATTCGTGCGAGATCAACTGGCTTGATCCAGAACCAAGCCGCGAAAGTAGCGACTACGAAGCTTACACTGAGGATCTGCAGCGTATTGAACAGCGCATAGATTTCTACCGAGGATATCACGAACCACCCACTGAGCAGCAGTACCGTCGTCTATGCAGATTATAATTCTAATCTTGACAAACATACTGATGGAAACAATAAGCATGCTAATCTGACACCTAAAGAAGGTGGATCACAATCGCAATTGGTTATGCGGGAGTGCACAAAGAATGAATCACTCCAGGAGGGAGAGAAGTTTGATAAATGCTCATTTATGTTATTATTATCCCCTGATGCATACAACCCACTATCATCTTCATATACTCGACCACGAAGCATGATACCATCACGTGGTTGATTCGGACTCTTGTTCTTCTTGCTGTTGCTGTTGCTGTTGCGCAATATCGAGTGCCACAGCTGCTTGGTTGGCTTCGTAGCCACGAGCTAGCTTGGGTGCGATCATTTTCAAGCATCCACTGCAACTAATTCTCCAGTCTTCCTTGCAATCCTCTAGCCTGTGATTGAAGCAGAATCTGCTGTCACAAGTATAGCAAGGTGAAACACCATCTTCATCACGTTGACTGTCACGACACGAATAACACTGACTTTCTTCACAATCCTCGTGCTCACAGTAAACCACATCCATGCAGGGGGTCCGCAACCTTGATTCTCACAGATAGTGCACCAAACTATTCTGTATTGACACTCGGGCAGAACGCATCTCCACAAAATTTACATTTATAGCTGTCGTCGGTGCAGTCGTTGCAGATGAAGCCTACATCGTTACGTAAATGAGAATCATTCAACTCCACGTCGATGATATTAATACAGCTACTACATGGCTGCATCACCTGACAATCTCTGCAACGCCATTTGTCACACAACTCGCAAAATGATAAATAGAAGAATCCATCATCCCTGTCATCCTTACAATTGTAGCAATAATGATTCAAGCAATCATAGCAAGTGTATTTTTGTATTCCAACACGATCCTTCTTATCGTCGCGAATGAGAGATAAAGAATTGTTGCAGTCGACGTTACAGTTGCGACAGAAAATGTTTTGTTGATGCTCTGATTCATTATATTGCTGCAAGAATCGCTCGAAATACCCACTGTCTTCTTCGAAGTCTGGATTCCACCTGTAAGGAAAACTGTATGTGCTTCAATGCGTGATTTTGTTTCTCGATGATACTGTACAGAATAGGATAGGACTTGAATCTGTGATATATTTTGACACCGGAATCCGAGAAATAATATCATATCCACGATTTTTGGCGTAGACTCAAATCTAATCGCTCAAGAACAGCGGATCCACGCAATGGCTCTAGTGCTATGCCTGGTGATATTAATGCAATAGGGGAGATACATCCTTTTCAGCTTTTGTACTGGAATTGATACATGCCAACATTCCCGCAATATCATCATCTATCAATCTGATGCAGAGGCTTCCGTTCGTTGTCTTCAAAATTGATTTCCTCCCACAAGTCTGCTTCGTTCTGCATTCTTTGGTGAAAGAATAGCCTTCGTTATATAAGCAGATGGTCTCATCGACTTCTTTCTACTCGTAGGTCCCTTTTTGAACCATGTCAAAAATAGACTTCGGTGCCGACTTGTTCCAATGAATATCCCTCCAAGATGCTGAATCAGTTGTCAACGATAACGCTAGTAAGGCACGTGATGTTTTGGGTATGTAGTCAATAACTTCTCTGATTGCCCACTCTGGTAGATCGATGATTTTTATCTCTTCATTGGTCCGAGAAGATATTGTCAACCTGCTTAGTTCAGCGGCGGTTGCTGCAGCTGCTGAATCTTCAAATGTTGATGTGTCTTCTGCCGCATAAAAGTCAATTTCGTTTGTGATGTTCATCGATGAGGATCCTGGTGACATCATAGAAATATACCATTGTTTGTCCCTTCGGACAATGAATCATCACCTCTACGTTTCGCCCGTGGTACTCGACCTGCTGCTTTACGTATTTTGAAACAACATCTTTATTCTGTCCACATCGCTTGTATGTTCCGTTGATCTCACAAACACCTGCTCCCTCCACAATCAGCTCCTCGTCATCATCATCCTTTACCCATCGAATTCTCGGGGGTGAGTTGTTTGCACCGCCAATTGAACTCCACCCGTTCGTCGGAGGAATGCTTCGATTATCCATTGCCATGATCCTGCTGCGCTGTTTGGTGTCAACTAACTCAATACATCACAAGGAATAAGTAGTGATGATGTGATGTGGCGATGTTGTGAGGTTGATTTGAGGTGTCAAATCAAAAATGTCTGTTGAGGGGGCTAAGAAATTTGGTTCACGCTCGGTACGCAGTCCAGGAAACACAATCGTCTCTTTCCTCAAGACTGCTTTGAGAGTGAATAATTCAGCTACTTTCTTCGAAATGCTTTCTCGGCTGGCATGATCAACAAGCAAAGCAATCATATCCTTTCATACAGACGCAGCAATCATCATCATCATCATAAACTTGTCGTCTAATGATAATATTCCTACCGCAATCGGTGACGACCAATCAATCCACTCACCAAGTTCATCTGCACCGCCTTCTCCCGAGAGCATGAATGAAATGCACCTTGCCGATACAGCCGCTACCGCTAAAGCAGTGAGCGCAGACGAGGTTGCAATCATATTCAGCTTCCTCACCCATCAAGATATCATGCGTGCTCGAGTATGCAAGACATGGAGAGATGCTGCGAAGAAGACTCTTGTTCCTCTGTGTGAATTCAGAGTTGATAGCGTGAGATCTTACAACGCAATGAGAGCAATGGCTACGGCGCTACCAAACTTACAGCAGCTATTGATCCGTGGCCTCGGATCGGGAGACGACAAATACGTCAATGGGGAGGATCCAGATCCAGATGAAAGGATGGCTCTAGATCTAGATCGACTTATTGCTACTGCTACTGGTCAACTATACCACCCATGATATCAATATCATATCCAACTTTGCAAAGTTGCGCGTGTTGCATATTGAAGATGCACCTTTGAATGGTAGCTACCCTGTCCTCTTTAGCTTCCCACTGCTTGAAATATTGATAATCAAGAATTGCGAATATCTAAAATGGGATTTTGGAGATGCTGCAGGGACTGACTTTGCTTAAAGAATTGGATTGCAGACGGAATTCTCGCCTCACTGGCAATCTCAACAGTCTGGGAGCACTCAAGGATAGTCTCGAAAAGGTGCGCATTTATGATTCTAGCAGCATAATGGGCAACTTGATGGACCTGGCTGACTTTCCTCGTCTGCCAGTACTTGTCTCTGCTCAGCACTGCTATCACAGGTCATATTCGGGGACATCTGTGAAGATGACTTTCCAGCCCTAGAGAGACTCGCTCTTCCACGTACCGCCCATGGTGGTGTTGGTTATGAGTTTCAGAGAATTTCTGACGTGCCTATTTTCATGCATACAATCCATCTCCTCTTGCAACGCATTCCAACACTATTCGACAAATACTGGCTCTCACGAGCTTTCAGTTGGAGTCTCTCAGAAGGATCTCCTGATTGGTATGATGGGGAGGTTGACGCTTGGGGCAACTACCATTACCATTCCGCTTCCCCCATTTAGCTTACAAATCGTACACGCGGGAGGATCGCGACGTGGGTGGAGTTGGTGTACTTTCTATGATGGCCCTTCATGCGAGATAAATTGGTTTGATCCAGAGCCAAGTAGTGATGGACGAAGCAACTTACTTCGAGAAGTTGCAGTTGCAGCGCATTGAACAGCGCATAGATTTCTTACCGAGGATACCACGAACCGCCCAATCAGCAGCAGTACTGTCGTCTATGCGAAGGATAGGGAAATTCTAATCTTGACAACAAAGTGATGGAAACAATGAGCAGAGACTGAGCTGAGATGATGAATTCGCGTCGGACATTCTAACGTTATAAAAGCAGTCATCCTGATCTCGACTTCTCCGTCCCTTGCATTATCTACTGGATATAACTTGAGACACAGTCGGGTCAGCCTCCTTTTGTATGTAACAGTACCGTATTTACATACAACATCAGGACTGCTTTGAGAGTGAGATTGAAAAAATTCAGCTACTTTCGTCTTCGAAATGCTTTCTCAGCTGGCATTGATCAAACAAGCAAAGCAATCATATCCTTTCATACAGACGCAGAATCATCATCATAAACATGTCGTCTAATGATATTATTCTGCCGCTGCCGCAATCGCTGACGATAGATCACTCCACTCATCAAGTTCATCTGCACCACCTGCTCCCGAAAGAGAGAGAATGAATATGATGCACCTTGCCGATGAAGCCGCTGCCGCTGAAGCATTGAGTGCAGACGAGGTTGCAATCATATTCAGCTTCCTCCACCATCAAGATATCATGCGTGCTCGAGTATGCAAGACATGGAGAGATGCTGCGAAGAAGACTCTTGTTCCTCTATGTGAATTCAGAGTTGACAGCGTGAGAGCTTACAATGCAATGAGAGCGATGTCTACTGCGCTATCTAATTTGCAGCAGCTATCGATCTCTTATATTAATGGTCGACATAAATACAGCTATGGGGAAGATCCAGATGAAGTGCAGGCTCGGCGTACTGCCAACTTTATCACCCATGATATCAATATCATATCGAACTTTACAAAGTTGCGTGTGTTGCATATTGAAGATGCACCTTTGAATGGTAGCTACCCTGTCCTCTTTAGCTTCCCACTGCTCGAAAAAATTGATTATCTCGGATTGCATCCATCTTAAATTTGAACTGGATATGCTGCAGGGACTGACTTTGCTTAAAGAATTGGACTGTAGTCAGAATTTTCGCCTGACTGGCAATCTCAGCAGTTTGAGAGCACTCAAGGATAGTCTCGAAAAGGTGCGCATTGATGGTTGTTTCGAGATATTTGGCAACTTGATGGATCTGGCGGACTTCCCACGTCTGAAGAAGTTGGATTTAAACTCCACAAAAGTGACAGGAGACATTCGAGACATTGGTAGAAAAGATTTTCCAGCCCTAGAGAGCCTTGCTCTCCCAAGAACCGTCATGGCGGTGTTAGTTATGAGCTTCAGCGCGTTTCTGAAGTGCCTAGTCTCATGCATACAATCCATCTCCTCTTGCAACGCATTCCAACACTATTCGAAAATAGCTCGCTCTCAGTAGGCTTCTATTGGAGACTCTCTGTTAGACTCTCCTGATTGGTATGGTGGGGAGATTGACCCTTGGGTCGACGACTACACTCCAAAGCCCCCATTTAACTTACAAATCGTACAAGCGGGATCGCGACGTGGGTGGAGTTGGTATAGTTTCCGTGCCGGTGCGGTCTGTTCGTGCGAGATCAACTGGCTAGATCCAGAGCCAAGCAGTGAAAGCAGTGATTACGAGGCTTACATTAAGGAGTTGCAGCGTATTGAACAGCGCATAGATTTCTACCGAGGATATCACGAAACCACCCAATGAGCAGCAGTACCGTCGTCTACGTGATGGATTGAAGCAGAGATTGATGGAATCATTGAGCTGAGGCTGAGGCTGAGATGAACGCGCGTCGGCGTCGGTTACAAACATTCTAACGTTATAAAAGCAGTCATCCTGATCTCGAGTTCTCCGTCACTTGCATTATCTATTGGATGTATCTTGAGACAGTTGGGCCAGCCTCCTTGTTTTACGTAATAGTACCGTATTTATGTACATACCAGTCTTATTTCCATCACGCATCACTCGCTCGATTTTTGGCACGAGCTGTTTTCACCGGAAAACTGAGGCTCCTCTCGCTCGCTCAACAACTGCCATCTATTTGTATCCCATCGCATCGTGTAAAAAAGTCGTTGGCCTGTCTGCGCATTGATCGGTTCAACAACAATAGCTTTCATTGTTGTTGTTGAGCACCTGGTTGTCTTGATTGGTTATCTTTTGATTGACGACAATCGATTTAAAACAAAGCTTGAGATTTCAGATTGGCGCTCAGAGCAAAAAAATTTAACGGACACAATGATTGAGTTGAGATTCGCCACAACCGCTCCATCAATGAATCCCGGCAGCTGTTCCTCCTCGCCGTCCAAAAGAAGAAGGATGATGGCATTAAAGCAACAACCAATGTTTGCAGAAGAGTCAATGACGGCATCAACTCGATCGAATAGACTCATCGCTAATCATCATCATCGCAACAACCACAAAAATCAACGCAACTCAAGACCAACCAAAATGAACTCGTTCATTCTCCTCACCGCAGCCACGGCCTCCCTCTTACTATTACTTCTCCCATGCCCAATATCAGCCGAGGAGGGGCTCCTCTTTCAAAATGAATTAAACACTGTTGCTTCCCCACCGTTGAGCAGTCTGCGCAATTCACTCTCCAACACTATAAACCAAGAGCACGCCAACAACAACAACCAACAGTTATACTCCTCCAAACAAAGACCACACGGACACCCCATCCACAGAATATATCGCACCGGAGCACCCATTCGACGTCGAATGGAACAGTTGGAAAATACAATGAGTTATTATCAAACTGGATTTAGGGAGATTGATCATTTGGTCAATTATGGGGGGAGGCATCCTTTTGAAAGGATGAGACTGTTGAATGATGAGAGGGAGGGGAGTGATGTAGTGAATAATGATGGAGTGAGTAATGTTAATGAGGGGGGTGTAGTGAATTATAATGGTGAGGGGAGCACAGTGGAGGATGAGAGAGGTTTGCAAGAAACAGTTGAGGAAGGGGGTGATGCTGTAGACAACACTGCGTCTACTACTACCAACACGGACACCACTTCCAACACGGACGAAGAACCCCCACCAACAGCAACAACAACAAACACGGATGAAAAAGACAAGGAAGAAGAAGAAGATCCATTCCAACCAATCCGTATCCAATTCGACACCACCGCACTAGACGAACAAGCCTCCACATTCAACGCACCCAAAATTGCCTTTGTCAAAACAGTCATCCTACCACGCATGCGAGACTTTTGGTCCGCCGCCTTATCCGTAGTACCAGTCCAAGAAAATCTATTCGTTAGCACGTCCGAAACTCCAAGGGAGAATTTACTGTGGTGATTCCGAATTTTCAAAGGTGCCCAATGATCACATTTCGAATGGTGTTCCCAATGCTGATTTGATTTTGTATGTGAGTGGGGCTCCATCGACGAGATTTTGTGGACCGAGTACATTGGCGGTGGCGGTGGCTTGTAACTTTGATCAATTTGATCGTCCTACTGCTGGTGCTATCAACTTTTGCTTGGATCAGATTGAACTTGATGAATATGGATCGGCTAGTGAAAGTGTCATTGATGATAATGTCGACGTGGCGATACATGAAGCGGCGCATGTGCTAGGAATGTCGAGTAATTCCTATCGATTCTTTTGGGATCCTGATACGGGAGATGTGCGTACTCCCCGCCCATTTCAGGAGAGGGATGTCATTTGTGTCAATGGGAAGGAACAGACGTTGATATTACCAGATCCGAATACGATGAAGTTCTTTATTGCCAATAATGGACAACGGTATGCGAGTATTGTCACTCCAAAGGTGGCGACTGTGGCAAGGAATCAATTTGATTGTCAGGAGTTGAATGGGGCACAGTTGGAGAATCAACCGACTGGTGAGGGGAGTTGTACGGGTGATCATTGGGATGAACGATTGTTTTATTCGGAAGCGTTGAGTGGTGTGATTTCTCCGACGACGAATGTGTTGTCTCCGTTAACATTGGCGTTGTTGGAGGATAGTGGGTGGTATAAGGCGAATTACACCAAGTCGAATAATAGTCCGTGGGGACTTGGTGTAGGGTGTGACTTTATATCGGGACTGTGTCTTATTGGTGGTGGGGATGGACGTGATGGAGAGTTACCCAGCTACTCTCAGGGATTCTTTTGTAACAAGGCATCGAGCCGCGGATGTAGTCCAGCCCTTTCGCACAAAATGGCATGCACCATGATTGATTACAGTCTTCGAGGTGGGGATTACATGCCTCCGGAAACGTTGCAATACTTTTCCAAGGCTGAGATTGGTGGACCCCGAGAAGCGGACTTTTGTCCCGTCTATGGCAGTGTTTACAGCGGACTCGACGCTGCAGAATTGGACTGTCGTATCGCTAGCAATATGGACTCGATTGATGTCATTTATAGTGAAGAGTATGGAGAGAATTCCATGTGCTTTGAAACCACCGGTAGTGAAGGACGGTGCTACCGTGCCCAATGCATCTATGAGGACTTTAATTTGAAGCTCAATGTGGATGGGTCGTGGTATACTTGTGAAGAAGACTTTCAACAGATTGAAGTGAGTACACTAAGTGGTGCCTTTGGAACCACCGTCACCTGCCCTCGATTGAGTCAGGCATGTCCAGACATGTTCTGTCCTGTCAATTGTGCCGGTCGTGGCGAATGCGTATTCGACCATGAAGGTGCGAATGATACAGTGGCTCGTCCCAAGTGCAAATGCTTTGATGAAAATGATAAATCGGCAAGCTGTTCCGAAACATTTACTTTGAATGGCAAGTACCTACGCGATTCAGGAAGTTTGACGGATACAATCAAGACCAATTTCTTTGAACCTCTCATTGCAGTATTTGTCGATCATCCGGATACCTGGACCACATCGAGTTGGGCATGGGCCGCGGCATTGTTTGTTGTATTCTTGCTGATGATATTGTGTATCTGTTCAAGCTTTTGGCCCGAGAAGGAAAAGAGGCGTCCTGTTCCAAAGAATAGGAGGAGGATGGCGGCTATGTAATTTCTTGATAGAGAGCTAGCTAGAGATTATTGCATCAAAAAGTGAACGTAATATAGTAGCAGTATTCTCTGCAGGGGCAGAGAGAGAGAGAGCAATCATGGGGATTAGAATCAATGTTGTTTCAATTGACAGAGTAATAGATGAGAAAATAATAAAATGACTTAGGAATGACGTCCAAGTATTCATCTTGTGATTGATGTAGGTATGTGTATGTCAAAGTCCATTGCATCCATAACTCATGCATACTTAGTTGATGCTGTATAATATTATAGGTGTTGGACTTTCATGTCATGGTTGAACACAACATGTTCCATGTTGACTCTTTTGGAAGAAGAGGTGGCTTGGAGTGGTAAATTATAGCGTTTGTAAATCAAAATGCAAGGGTAGCTTGTTCACCCGATTTCACAACCATGAAGAGCATCTCTGGAGTGACTAGTTGTCGACGAATACTATAATACTTGCTGGTCCTCTGCACAGACGACGATACTCCTCAGCAGTAGGAGGTTGGAAATATCCTCTGTAGAAGCCTATGCGATGTTGAATACGCTGCATCTTCTCCACATAAGCCTCGTAGTCACTGCTATCGCTTCTTGGCTCTGGATCAAGCCAGTTGATCTGGCACAAACTGCGTGACTCTTGCCCTAGAGCACCGGATGTACGCACACACCAACTCCATCCAAGACGTGATCCCGCTTGAATAATTTGCAAGGAAAATGGGGGTTGAGGGCTTCCTCTTCGGCTATCATACCAATCAGGAGATTGTTGCGAGAGTGACCAACCGAAAGCTCTTAGGAGCCTGTCCTTTTCGAATAGCGTGGGGGTACGTTGCAGAGTCTGAAACTCATACTTTGTACCACCAACAACGCTCTTCGGGAGAGACAGTTTTTCCAGAGCTGGGAAATCGTGTCCACGGATGTCGCGCATATCTCCTGTTGCTCTAATGCGTCTCAGATCCAAATTCTTTAGGCGAGGAAAGTCTGCCAAATCCATAAAGTTGCCCTCAACTCGACAGTTACGAATCTGTACCAATTCAAGATTGCCGTTGAGCACTCTCAAGTCGCTGAGACTACCAGTCAAGTATGGATTATCAATCAGCTGCAACTGTTTGAGAAATGGCAGTCTTTCTAGCATCTCCAAGTCCCATTTTAGATGGGTGCATTTACTGATCCTGAGCACTTGAAGATGTGGGAAGTCGAAAAGAGCAGGAAATCTTCCATTCAAAGTCGCCTTGTAAATAACTAAGCCGCTTAACTTTCTGAAGCTGGATATGATATCGATATCATATGTAGTCCAGTGAGCAGTATGTCGAGCCATCCTTTCATCTGGATCCTCCCCATTGACATATTTGTGTCCATATTCAAGACAAGAAATCGATAGCCGCTGTAAATTCGGTAGCGCAGTCACCATTACTCTCATGGCGTTGTAAGATCTCACGTTATTAACCACAAAAACAGATGGAGGAACAATCGTCTTCTTTGCTGCATCACTCCATGTTGTGCACACTCGACGAGCATGCATGATTTCTTGGTGAGGGAGGAAGCTGAAGATGATTGCCACCTCATCTGCCATTAAGTCTTCAGCGGTCTCGTCATCGGCGAGGTGTACTTCATTCATGCTCCTGGGAGAAGGTGATGCAGGTGCAGATGGATGCATGTCAAAGTTAAAGTGGCCTCCGCTCCGGCTCCAGCTCCAGTACTTTGTGAGAGGAGAGATTGGTCAACGATGGAGGCTTGCTCACTGTGACCATGTGGAGTGCTATGAAAAATGAAGTTGTTGATGTGCTCGATCATGTCAAGTTGTGAAAGAAAGCGAGTATGGAAGCTGACAAGATGAGAGGGAAGTAGTCATGAAGTTCTTGGGAAGAGACTCGAGGTATGTACCTTACATAGGATATGGGTACAAGTGCGTATGCGTGCGTAGCTAAACAGCTTCTTCAGCCAACTGTACAAGATCGATCAACGAGCAAAAGCATGCACCTTTCTATGAACTGATACTATTGTACCAACTACTCTCAGTCAAACAGTAGAGAATGATGGATAAGGGAAATGATGCCATCATAAGAAGTGGAGGCAGTGCGATGATCGATACGTCTCATCTGAGTACCGATGTTTGGGTGCTCATCTCATAGATTGCTCAACTTTCTGTGATAACATTTTGTGGTAACAACATGACGCTTTTGGAAGAATATGGGAACAAGAGGATAATTATGTTGTAGTGTTATCAGATCCGTAAATTATAGTCCCTGCACTGTAGTAACTAAGGCATAATACTTGCTGCTTGGTGGACAGCTTACAACTTCAAGGCTATTCTTCGCGTAGTCGGAGGTACTCATCCTCAGTGGGAATCTCGTAATATCCTCTGTAGATATCAATGTCCCATTGTACACGCTGCAGATCCTCAGTGTAAGCTTCGTAGTCATTGCTTTCACTGCTTGGTTCTGGATCAAGCCAATTGATCTCGCACGAATGACCATTATCGCTGCACCAACTCCACCCATGACGTGATCCCGCTCGAATCAATTGCAGGCGAAATGGAGGCGTTGGGGATTCACTTTCCCAATCATACCGTTCTTCCCAATCATACCAATCAGGAGAGGCTTCCGAGAGATCCCAACCGAAAGCTTCTGAGAGCAAGTGCTGGTCGAATAGCGGTGGAGTGCGTTGCAATAGAGAATGGATTGCGCGCATGAAACTAGGCACGTAAGAAATGTGCTGGAACTTGTAACATGCACCACCAAGGACGGTATGTGGGAGATCGAGTCTCTCTAGTGCTGGGAAAGCATGTCCATCAATGTCCCGGATATCTCCTGTTGCGGAGGTTGACCTCAGATCCAACTTGTTTAGACGTGGAAAGTCGGCCAGATCCATGAAGTTGCCCTCAATATTGCGAGAAAACCTAATGTCCACCTTTTCAAGAGTTTCTATTAGCACTCTTAAGCTGCTAAGATTGCCAGTCAAGCGTGGATTATGAATCAGCTGCAGCTCTTTTAGAAGTGGTATCCCCACAAGCATATCCAGATCAAATTTAAGATAGATGCAATACGAGATGCTCAATTTTGTAAGTAGAGGGAATGTGGAGAGTGCAGGGTATCTTCCACTTAAATATGAACCCCTAATTTCCAGGCTGCGCAACTTTCTAAAGCTGGATATGATGTTGATATTATGGGTGGTGTAGTTCGCAGTATATCGAGCCCTCCTTTCGTCTGGATCCTCGCCGTCGATATATTTATGTCGACCATTAATATTAGAGATCGATAGCTGCTGCAAATTCGGAAGCGCAGTACACATTACTCTCATGGCGTTAAATGATTTCAGGCTGTCTGCCTTTAATGCAGTGGGAGGAACGAGAGTCTTCTTCGCGGCTTCTCTCCATGTTGTACATACTCGAGCACGCATGATATCTTGAGGAGGGAGGAAGCTGAAGATGATTGCCACCTCGTCTGCGCTCACTGCTTCAGCAGCCTCATCATCGGCTACGTGCATTCCATTCATGTTTTCGGGAGAAGGCGGTGCAGATGGATACATGTCAAAGTCAAAGTTAGAGTGTCCGACTCCGGCTCCAGCTCGAGTACTTTGTGCAAGCGGAGATTGATCACCACTAGAGGCTTGCATGTCATTATCAACCGACCATCATGCACTCTGGAAAAACGGTTGCGATGTGTTCGATCATGTCAAGCCAGAGAAAGCGAGTATGGAAGCTGACGAGCTATTGTATTGTAGAGAGGTAGGAGTCATGAAATGAAGTTGATTTGGTGGAGAAGATACGCCGGTACGTGCGTAGCTAAACAGCCTAATCAGAGCAACAAAGCACAAAGCACAAAGCACAAATAAAGCACAAAGCAACAGCCACAAGCAATAGCTCAAAGCAGAATCTATCTTTCTATGAACTCTATTGTACCGACTACTGCAATGCCCCAGTCAAAGAAGCAAAGGTTTATGGAGGGAGGAAGCGATGCCGTCATTAGAAGTGGCGGCAGTTCCGTGACCGAACATCTCGATGATCTGAGTGCCGATGTTATTGAACATATCTTGGGATGCCTTGGGCCGGTGGACATCATGCGTGCTCGATGCTGCAAGAAATGGAGAGAGGCTGCAAAGAAAACGATTGTTCCTATCATCAATTTCCACGTTAATAGCGTCGAAAAATACAGCGCCATGGCTGCGATGGCGACTGCGTTGCCCAATTTGCAAATACTGATGCTGACTCGTCCCGGATCGGAGAATAAATATAATGATGGGGAGGATCCATATACTTGGGTTAGAGATGAAGATAGTTCAGATGAAGAGGGGGGCGATGATTCATACGACATTGAAATCATATCCAATTTTAGAAAGCTGCGCGGCCTGAGTCTTTACTGTACGGGTTTGAATGGAAGATATCCTGCCCTGTTCAATAACTTTCAACTACTCCAACAACTGACCATTAATTCATGTGGTGATCTTAAAGTGAACCTCGAGATATTGGGAGGGTTGTCCTCTCTCAAAGAATTATGTTGTTGTCATGATAATGAATTGGCTGGCAATATAAATAGTTTGAGAGTCCTCAAAGATAAGCTTGAAAAAGTGGTGATTAGATGTTGTGAAAGTGTTGAAGGTCGATTAATGGATCTAGCTGACTTCCCGCGTCTGAGGGAATTGAATTTGTGCTTTACTGCTGTGACAGGAGATGTGAGAGATGTTGGTGATCATGGTTTTCCAAATCTAGAGCAATTACACTGTCCATCCGGTGTTGTTGGTGGTATGGGTCATGAATTTCAGCATGTTTCTGATGTACCCAGTGTTATTGATGCGTATCAACGCCTAAAAGAACGCAAACATCACTTTTTACAGAAGAAGGCAACATGTACTATTGGAGTCTCTCGAATGAGTCTCCTGATTGGTAACGAAGGGAGCGATGATATGAGATTTCCCAGACCTCCGTTCATGATAAAATTCGTCAAGGCGGGTTCACGCTTTGGCTGGAGATGGTGTTGGTGTGATAGGAGGACAGGAGACTATTCATGTGAGGTAAATTGGCTAGACTCAGAGCCTGGAAAAGAAAGCAGTGACTATGAAAATTACATTTCCGGAATACAAGGCATCGAAAGTGCTAATCAACTTTTACAAAGGTCATCAGCAGCTACCTACAGAGGAAGAATACAGGCGGTTGTGCTTAGAATACAATGTTGAAGAAAGCTGAAGTTGCACTTGATTCAGTCTTAAGTCGCAGAAGTTTGTTCCTGGATGGTACACAATAGTTTTTCAAAGTGGGGCTACTCTATGACAATAATAGTGTAGGAATAATGCAACACATCATGTGAACGGGTGAAGTGATAAGAGTTCTTCAAGTGCAGAGAAACAATTCATCGCCTTGTGTCGAACAACTGGGAACTTACAACTTTATTAGCATGCATAAATAATGAAGTAGATCGCTCGCCCGATTTTTCATAGCAAGAGTCTCTAATGCAATAATTAATACTTGCTGCTGCTGCTGGGTATGTATAGGCTGGTACCCTCAACCTCTAGGCAATTCTTCGCACAATCGAAGGTACTCATCCTCGGTGGGAATCTCGTAATATCCCCTGTAGAAATCAATATTCCGTTGAACACGCTGTAATTCCTCAATGTAAGTTTCATAGCCACTGCTGTCACTACTTGGCTCTGGATCAAGCCAATTGATTTCGCATGAATGGCGTTCATTTTCAGGACCGTAAGAACACCACCAGCTCCACCCACGACGTGATCCCGCTTGAACAATTCGCAGGTCAAACGGAGTTGGTGACATTCCAATTTCACCGTCCCAATACCAGTCAGGAGAGGCTTCCGAAAGTCCCCAATTTAAGTCAGTTACTTTGAATAGCTTTGAGGTGCGTTGCATGAGGAGATGGATTGCGTGCATGAAACTAGGCACGTCCGAAACGCGCCGAAACCTATAATGCATACCACCATGGACGCTCTTTGGAAGACAGAGGCTCTCCAAAGCGAGAAAATCACCTTCACCGATGTCCCGAATGTCACCAGTCACTTGATTGTATTCCAAATGCAACTTGTTTAGCCGAGGAAAGTGTGCAAGTTCCATAAAGTTGCCCTCAACGCGACAACAATCAATTCGCACCTTTTCAAGTGTATATTTCAGCACTCTCAAACTCCTGAGATTGCCAGTCAAGTCATCATTAGCACTCATCTCCAATTCTTTGAGCAAGGGGAATGATGATAACATTCCGAGATCAAATTTTAGATAGCGGCAATCCGAGATAACTATTTTGTGGAGAAGTGGGAAGTTGAAGAGAACAGGGTATCTTCTATTCAGACTTCTAGTGTCAGAAGCTGTGTCAATATGCAATACACGCAGCTTCGTGAAGCTGGATATGATATTGATATCATGGGTGATAAAATGGGCAGTACACCGAGCCTGCACTTCATCTGGATCTTCCCCATAGCTGTATTTATGCACACGACCGAGACTGTGGATCGATAGCTGCTGCAAATTTGGTAGCGCCGTAGCCATTACTCTCATTGCATTGTAAGATCTCACGCTATCAACTCTGAATTCACATAGAGGAACAAGAGTCTTCTTCGCGGCATCTCTCCATGTTGTGCATACTCGAGCACGCATGATATCTCGGTGAGGGAGGAAGCTGAAGACGATTGCAACCTCGTCTATGCTCAATTCTTCGCCGGTCTTGTCATCGTCGAGGTTCATTCTATTGATTCTCTCGTGTGCTGGTGGTGCAGATGGATGCATGTAGAAGTGGCCCCCAGAGCTCTGGCTCCAGCTATCGTACAGATACAGACTTGGTGAGAGTGAGAGTAGAGATTTGTCACCGGTGGAGAGGCTTGCTCGCTATCAACCGACTAGTCATGGAGTACTATGAAAAATTAAGCTGTTGATGTATTCGATCATGTAAGGCCCAAGAAAGCGACTATTGAAGCTGACAAGAAGGAGGAGGAGTCATGAAATTATTGCACGACTCTTTTGGCCTTGTTCCCGATAAGATTGTTACAAATTCCCACGTATAGAATGAAGTGGAGATCAATGGCGTGATAATATTTCTTCTTCGTCTTTTCAGGGTAACGTGACGTAGATATAGTGTCGATTGCACTATGTCGCAGTCAAAGAAGCCGAGGCTGATGGAGGAGGGCCTTGCTCCATGATGATTTCATTAGAAGTAGGGCAGAGCGATTGCGGATTCATCGCTGATGCACCCAGTGTTGCTAACGCGTTCAGAGCAGAGCATCACTTTTTACAGATTGCACTTGTGTGGTCTCTCAGACAGGTCTATTGACTGGCATCAAAGAGTGATAAAAGGAGAATTCCTATACCTGAATTCTCGATAATTGTCGCTGCGCTATGCTGTTGGTAGTATTTGTAGCCGCAGCCAAATCAATGCACCCTGTCAAGCAAACGGTGCCGATGTAATCTCTAGTACTGATGAACCCTCCGGCTTGGTACGACGCCTCTTGATTAGTATCATTACCAAAGTTACAAGAGAAGCCAACACCAGAACTGCCAACAACGAATACTCGGGTTGTAGTACTAATTTACCACCCTCTTCCTCCACAGAGCAACACATATTTCCAAACGCTGAGTTATAATCTTCACACGGTGGAACATCAAATGACGAGAAGAATAGCAGCTCAGGTTCGGTGTATAATACTGGGATTGCTGCATCAAGCTCGTCGCAAGTCCAGCTAAACCCATCAATTACAGTATCGGGATGAGTTGGCCTTTGTCCATTTGGGCAGAGATGGCAGTCTTCTTGCAATGTTGGTTGAGTTGATTTTGTGTTGGCAATCGAGCTCGGCTTTGTTGAGTTTATGCTGGGCTCAACAGACATTCGGCTCTGTTTCCATCTGTCAACTAGTTGTGATAGTGATGGCCATTCTTGTCGCGTGCCAACCGTAGAGTCAAATGCATTAACCGGCCTCCTCGACGTCTCTGTAACTTGGCACTGTTCATTAGGCTGTAATCTTTCCATATCGAATGGCACTTGTTTCCTATCATAACTGACCTCGCAACCCAATGGATTCAAAGTATCATTTGATCTCCGTACCAATGCGTCTTCATAACCACATGTTAACGAGAAATCTTCTTGAGGATAATACCACATGAATGTTTGGCACATTTCGTCCCCGCTTGATGATCCCCAAGTCACACCTTGTTTTGCAAAGTAGCATGTAGTCACAAACGAATCGCCCTCATTGATTTGATATGGTAAATCCACTCTAGAGCCATAACCTGCACCCCTCGAAAAGTCAAAGTAATTTGCCTCCGATGCACGAAGGATAGTTCCATTGGAATCCAGATGTATGTTGGTCATCCTCTCACCAGATTTGTGCATGTGGAGTACCTCACGAAATACAGTGACATTCTTGTTCCGTCCCAATCGTTCCTCAGAGAAGCAGGAGGATGGGCAGTAAAAGGAATGCTTCATCCCACCGCCAACTTCTTTGCTACCGTTTGACACGATAGATGTAGAATTGGCATCCTTGTCAGTACTAATCCCTCCTACTGTATACGATCCACGCAATTTCAGCATGTAATCACCCAATAGCATCAAACCGGCAACATTCTTACGCTTTTCCACTGAATAGTATATCCGAACACCACTTTGATCTAACATGCCATCTCTTCTGTGGGGATTGTGATAGTGAACTTCCAGTCGAAACGCCTTGTATCCACCACCACCACCATTAATACGATTGGCACTATCAACATTGTCGTTATCATACCCCATTGGAATACCCGCTTCCATCGGCAACACAAACTCTTTCGGTGAACCAGCCTCCCAAGGATGAATCAAGTCCATATAAACTCGACACAACCTCGTATCTGAACTTAGTATTGAATTCATAGTCCCATGCAAATCCATATGATGCACTGGCGAGTTAGTCTGAATGATGTTTTGAAATCCGATAATGTGTACAATGTTGTCATCTTGTTGACTATTGAGGAGGTGAATGAGTTGAGGATATTCGGTGATTGTGAAGCAAAAGTTCTTGTAGGTAGTTTCAACATTTGGGATGTGGAATGATTCTTTTGGTATCAAGTCAATGTAGGGCATTTTGTGGAATGCTTGTGATGTTGTTGTTGTTGTTGTTGTTGTTGTTGTCGAATAATCATTGCTATCATCATCATTCTCTGGTTGTGATTCGTCAAAGATGCGCACAGTGGTCGAAACACGTTGCAAAGGACCATGCGGTAACAACACCGATGTCAAATCCATGCTACTGACATCATCTTCATCACTTGTGCTACTTGTTGCCTCTACCAAACTTCTATCGTGCCTTATTTGTCGTCGTCTCCTACCATCACTCTCCCTCTCATTCCCATTCTTCAATTCACCCCATGCCGCCAATACAAAAGTTGGATTGGTCATTAGTGCTGATGAATCATTGAGGAATGGTACATCTTCATTGACATCATTTGAGGATAGTCCTCGTTTAACTTGTAGGATGTGCCATGATGTTGCATCATTGTTGCATTCAATGTTATTGTTGTTGGTACTTTGATTGCAACCATCACATTGATTGCATTCATCATGATTTATAATGGAAGAGTTTAGCAATGTCCAATCTTGACCGCACGAATCTACAATTGGAAACGAGTATTGTATTCCATGCGCATCAAGAAGTAGCGGTGGTTCCTGACGCTGATGCTGCTGAGTATGTCGACGAGGCAAATAGATCATAAAGTCAGCACCAATCATCCCTCCCTGTGGTGAGATTCCGAATGCTAGCCAGTAATTGTTATTATTGTAGTTAGTTGCATCTTGTTTACCTACAGACGAATCGCCGGTATTGCTATTGTGTGATTGCGACAAGTGCCCGTCGTCGTCATTATTGTTATTGTGTAGTGCAAGATTGGGCAGATTGTAGGCAATTGCAAATTGAATCTCATCGACATTACTGCTGTCTCCGTGAGCCTGCTCTGACGGTGAAGACGCATCAGAAGAGGAAGCGAGCGTCCAAAAGAGATGAACTTCATCGCTCAACTTGGATGAGCGTTTGTATTGCTCATGGAGGTGATGGAGTGGATTCATCATCTAAAATAATATTATTATATTATGTCCATGTAACCTTCTCTTTTTAGGAAACTCTCTCTGGCAATGCCACTCTGGACTACCGGGGCGAAGAATATGTTGTGGCTTCATCAGCCGATGACTGCGGCTCTATCTTGATGAAGACTATCATCAGCTTGCTGCATCTATCATGCAACAACAACCACTGGACACAGGTCATTATTTCTGGGTGTGCATGCAGCGTCTTTTGTTTGAAGGTGACACAGGTCATAGGTAGGAGTCTTGAAGCTAGCGCCGTGTGGTATTCAAGTTGCGAACTCCAATTGAAAAGTGCATATTTGGAACGTCATCGAAGGCTCAGAGGCTCTGATGACGTCAACAAACAGCTAAATAAATCGCAATTCGGACATTCTTTCTCTACACACCCTCATGATCATGGCGAATGTCAACGCCTCTATGACTTTTAATTATGTAAGTATTGTACACACCGACAATGAATAACTCTGCACTACTCACCCTACTCGCTGTCCTCATGGCAGCAGCAACAAATATCGCAGCCGCCGACGACTCATCCGCCCCATTGTTAGAACCACTCTACCCCGAAAATTACCAAGGCGAAGAAGAAGAAGAACGTGACTTGCGATTTTCACCAGCAGCACGTGCACGTTCCATCAGTTTGGAAACTGCCGGTGGTTTGGTACCGGCACAAACTCCTCCGGATTATCGTGCGCAGAAGCTTCGAGGAATGAATCCTATGGAGGCTAGGCGTGGGGATGATTTGAGGGCGGCGAATCAGGAGGCGCGTCGTGCTACTCTGGATGGTGGCTCTGGAAGGAATACGTTTGGTATTCCTCTTCCTCCATAAATAAGCAACTTGGACTATGGGGTAGATTTGGGAAAATTTTGGTTGCAGGTAATGACTTCTTCTAGGTGAAATTATGTTGATTGCCCTGTAGATTTGTAATGATTAATCATACCTATTAATTGCGTACTATGTTTAACTCTTGGTTGCAGAGAGATGATCATGAAAAAAGATTGATTAACAAACAAACCCTGTCTCTTTGATGTCACTCGAGCAGCAGAGATTGAATGCTTCGTTGCAAATGTCGTGTGGCAGTCTCAAAATTGAATTAATTGTCCCAACTTTCTTAAACTTTGATAGTTGATAGTCCCGAAATCAATTTCGATCCCATCATCATCATGCATCTCCAAAGTTCATATATTACTGATCAACTACGATCAATAAACCCCCTACATATTCGGTTATATTCCTCCTCCGTTGGCGGCTGAAGATACCCTCTGTAAAAGTTTACTTCTTGCTCAAGCTGATGCAACTTCTGCTCATAATTTTCATAGTCACTACTCTCTCTGTCCGGTTCCGGGTCCAACCAATTTTCACAAGAAGCAGTGCCAACACAAGAATGCGACATTGTTCCAGTGTAAGATCGTCCATACCATCTCCATCCATGGCGTGCTCCCGCTTGAACTAATTCAACGGAGAATGGAGGATGCAACTGTAACTCAGAACTGATACAATCATCATACCAATCAGGAGATTGGTCTGATAAGGAGAGCCTCAAGGAGTCCCATTCATAATATGACAATACACGATCCTTGAGACGATAGATTGCTTGCATTACCTCAGGCACGTCAGAAATGCGCAGAAACTTATGATCAGTACCACCAACAACGCCCTTTGGTAGAGAGAGTTGTTCTAGATGTGGAAAATCATTTTCACCGATATCTCTTACATCTCCTGTCACAGCAACATCTATCAGATGCAACTCCCTCATGTGTGGGAAGTCAGCCAACTCCATAAAGTTCCCCCTCACAAGACAACTCTCAATGTGCACTTTCTCCAGCGTGTCTTTGAGCACCCTCAAACTGTTGATCTTCCCAGTGATGAATGGGCTATGTGAAATTTCTAATTCCTTAAGAAGTGGAAATCCAGCCAACATTGCCAGATCAAACTTTAGATAGTCGCATAGACCGATGCCCAATTTTTGAAGAAGTGGAAAGGAGGTGAACAGGAAAGGATATCTTCCATTCATACTAGCTTGGAATAGATCCAACGATCGCAACTTGCTAAATCTCGATATTATTTGAATATCGTGCGAGGTGTAGCGGGCAGTTTTGTAGGCCTCACGTATATTTGGATCTTCCCCATCGTCGAATATTTGGAAAAGGATTGACAGCCGCTGTAGATTCGGTATCGCTCTCGTCATCACTCTCATAGCGTTATATGTATCGATGGTAGAAACACTAAAGGGAGCTTGAGGGACAATTGTCTTCTTTGCCGCCTCTCTCCATTTTTTACACACACACCGCAAACACATGATTTCCGTAGGGCCAAAATATCCGAATATTATTGCTTTCATTTCAGCGCTCAGATCATCGACGGTTGCACTAGACCGCTCGATTACGGCATTGTCACCGCCACCGACGTGAGTATCCGACCTTTCCTCCAACAGCCTTGGCTTCTTCGGGCGAGACATGGTGCTACTTGTAGACTCAAAAGTGTACTCATAGTTGAGTTTCGTCTGCGTCTGGAGGGAGGGACGCTTTTTGCTTTTTCTGTCATTTTTTCTGTAGGGTAGGGGGCTGGTTTAGGGGCTCCTGACTTCACCCCCTTTTTCCAAGCCAGTGCCGCACGAAAACTGCCCTCCTCCTCTTCCTCTAGGTCCTCTCTCTAGGTACTGTCCTACCACCTGCCTAGCCATTATCTAGAGATAGAGCGGACAGCTGGTCCGTGCTATGATTTGAGAAATATATAATCGTCACCGGTTTTAAAATTTCATTATCCCTAAAATAGCCGGAGGAACTGCGAACCACGACGGTTCACGCGGACCGTTACGACTCAGAACGGGTTCGGACTAGTACGGAGGACTAAGTTCACTATGTACCTACTTACATAGACAGACGAGAGACATGTACGTAACTATGCGAGGACTGTCAGAAACATGTGAGAGAAGCGTAAATCGCAAAACACGTGAGGGTGAACCGTCGTGGAATCCTCTGCGAACCCATATGCGAACCCCTCCTTCGTTTTTCTCTCACATTATGTATTCAGGTGCAATCCCATTTTTACGCACCTTTCACCTGTTTTTATTGTCTCGTTCATTCGGAACGTCATCACCACATTTACATACATGCGTGCGTGAGGTTCGCCGCGATTAATTCAGGCCTACAAATACACGTGTGCGCAGCTGCCATTACATACCTAATAGCTATTGAAGGAAGGGGCCAGCATTTACAGTGGAACCTCACTATCCCATCTTACAGTAAAGAAGTAGAATCATGCCGACGCTTACCAGGATCCTAAAGAGAATCACGCCACCGCGGCCATCTGATAGACCAAACGAATCATTGCCAAAGACGGCGGCGGCACAAAGGCCTCGCAATGATTTGGCCGCTCCCGTTCATCATGATAGCCAATTGAGGAAACTGGCATGGGCCGCTGCATCTGTGGCTGAGGCTGAGGCTGCCAAGTTGAACGAGAAATCCGCATCAACTCCATTTGATAATTCATCAACTTCACTACAAAAGGCCCCCGCTGCTGATAATTCTAATGTCACAACGAAGTCAATAAATCAACACACCCTTTTGCATTCAGGTAAAAAAACGAAAATTATCATCATCTGGAGACGAAGAGCTGCCTGGTGAAAGTGTTCAAAGAAAAATGTGGAAGACAAATCCCCCCTCAGCTCAGGGGGGAGGGATTTTGGGGCAGGGAGCAATGTCGACCGAACCATGCGTCACGATAAGATCATGTTCAGCTGATGGGTGCAAAAACTTAGCTCAAAATGGAGGAGTGTGTGCGAGGCATTGGGCAAACATCTTCCTATGCAGCGCTGATGGATGCACCAATCAAGTTGATAAAGGAGGAGTGTGCATCAAGCATGAGGCAAAGGCCAATCAGTGCAGTGCTGTTGGATGCACCACTCCCACTAAAAAAGGAGGAGTGTGCGTTAGGCATGGAACAATGCTCAAACCAAGCAGTGCACCTTGTGCAAGGGATGATTTCGTAGATGCAAATCTGCCAGTAAAAAGAGGTCAATCTTCGCGGTGGGATCAAATGTTTAATGATCTGGTAAGTTTACACCTAACAGTGGTATTGTCATATTATTCCCTTCTTCTCATATATAGTTGCTCACTTATTTCTCCCACACCCTTCAGCTTGAATTTAAGAAGCAACATGGCCACTGTGATGTACCACAGACTTATCCACCAAATCCCAAACTTGGGGTATGGGTGAATAAGGTTAGTCTTCCTTTGTTTCAATAAATAATTCTTTATATACATTACTCATGCGCCAAGTCTGATCTGACAAACCTCGTTTGCTCTCTTCAATACTCTCTCTCTAGCAACGCGTGGAGCATAAGAACCTCGATGACGGAAACATCTCGACTCTAACTGATGAAAGGCTGGAACGACTCGAGGGCATTGGATTCCGGTGGGCTAAACGCAGGGGGAAAGTTAGATGGGAAGAGAAATATGTAAGTCGGTGCCACTAACAGGAAGGACTTGAGGATATGATCATCAATCTTGGATATAACTAATGCCTTTCTATCGTATTTCTACCATTTTGCACACAGAATGAACTCCTTCAATATAAGGCCAGGTTCGGACATTGTCATGTCCCTACCAAATTCAAAGAAAATACTGCTCTCGGACGGTGGGTATCGACACAACGTGCCGAATGCAAAAAGTTTTGTAAAGGAGAAAAGTCTTCGATGACTAGTGAAAAGATCCGTAGACTGGATAGCATAGGATTTGCTTGGTTTCAAGCTCCGTCGACTTACTCTTACTCAAAATAGGTACTACTATGATGCTTGTCTGTAGATTTGATGACTATGCTTAGGAAGGGAAGTTTCTAATATTATTATAATTATGAAAGCAGGCCATCTTAGAATTTACATAACGATATCATGGCCAACATGAAGCAGACTTCATGCTGACAAGATTAGGTTGTAAACTGCGCTCCTTGCTTTGATTTGTCGGGTGGCTCGGACAATGTTTAGTGCCGTTTCGGACATTCCAGTCACATCACGGGCACATTCTCACTCGATTTTCAATTGTCATGAGCTATGTAGCGAGATGTGTTCGTATGCATCCCCATACTTCTAAGTACTATCTCTAGAGAGTGAGAGCCCGGCAGCGCGGTGAGCATACCAGCTTGGTGATAAAATACAATGTCATCATTTGCAGAACAGCTAGCTGCCCGGGCAGCCAAACGAACCGGCAGCGACTCGGCTCCGTCATCTTCCATCCCATCTCCATCAAGACGAATTATTGGCGAGAATAATAATAACGGTTCGTCAACAATTGGGTCATCGCCTTCCAGAACAGCGGCGTCTTTATCGGAGCAGATTAAAAGCCGTGCTGTTGATAGAAATAATAGTGGCCGATCGAAGAGTGGTGATAATAATGGTAGGGCGGAGAAAAAAAGTACTACCGCCACGACAGATGAGACATTAACATCGTCTACTCAGCAAATGATACAAAAGCAATCGCCAATTAAAAAGTCATCATCTTCGTCATCTCGGTCAAAACGAACCAACGAGGACTAATAATAATCCATCCAGCTCGAAAGTGTTGGCAGCAAAAGTACAGCAGCAACAACAAAGACGTCGGGCAGATGACCTCGACAGTCTATTCAACGAAACTGACACCAACGATGAATCCACATCCTACATCCCTGCCAAATTACACGCCACCAAGTCAAGGTCACCGTCACCTCAAATACCATCATCCAAAACCGAATCTTCAACAACTACATCATCATCACCAGAACAAACCAAGCTCAAGGCAAAACTAGACAAATACAAATCCGAAAACAAAAAACTACGTCACGAATCACTCCTCCTCAAGGCAAAAACTGGAAGAGATGGCATCACTACTTACCAAGTTGCAACAATTAGAATCAGGGCACAAGGTAGAAAATGAGGAGTTAAAGGTCCGAGTGGGGGAGTTGACACAGAAGATTTTGCAGTTGGAAATGTCCAAGTTGAATAATGGAGGGGATGATGGTGATGAGTATGAATGGAATGGGATACGTAGTTCTATACGAAAGTTACGGGAGGAACGTTCTGTGCAGCAGCAACGTCGTGCTAGTTTGACCACCACCACCACTACAACAGAGGAGGGGCGAATGTCAGCGTTGAGTGTGGATACATTTGCCGAAATGGACAAGGAGGATTTGGTCGCAGAGAATGTTCGATTGACTCAGTTAATGTTGGATATGGAGGGGTTGGATGAATTACAAAAGTTGGCGAATGCGCAGAATGGAGGGAGTAATAATGGGGGGAAGACTGGAAGGAATGACACTAGCAGTGGTGGTGGTGATGAAGAGAAGGATGCAGCCATATCCGCATTGAATAAGAAAGTATCCCAGATTGAAGATGAATTGACAGAGGTTACAGAATTAAAGAATGCGGAGATTGATGTATTGAGGAAGCAGTTGAATCGAGTGGAGCAGCAGCAACAAAATCGAAACAACAGCAACAACAATAACAACAATAGTCCACAAGATGCAACTGCCAACATGGAACAACAACAGCAGCAATGGAACAAAGAACGAGAAGAATTACGTGAAGAGATACGACGATTAAACCTTGAAGTGTCACGACAAATGAGTAACCGATTAGATCAAGAAGAGGAAGATGACAATGCACGATATAATGGTACATCCTCCTCCTCCTCCACATCCCTATTCATTACCTCTCCAAAGAACTTGGGATAATTCAGATATATCATCCTTACAATCCATCATTGGGATGATGCGACAAACAATCGATCAAAGCACCAAAGAAAAAGAAGAATTGGAACAACGCCTGGCAGAGGAGCAGGAACGTTCCCAGAATGAATTAAAGGCATTTGCCAAAACATTGGAGGGGGTAGATGACCTCCGCAAATCGGCTGAAACGATGAGTCGAGAGATCCGACGGATCAAGGTGAAGGGATATCGTCCGACACGTTCTGATTTAATGGGTGGTGGTGGGGATTTGAATGGGGTGAGGAACTTTGGTGAGTTGACTGCTGCTGTGGAGGCTAGTGAGAATATGGAGGATGCGATACGGTTGATTGAGGGGCAGAATGATGCGTTGGAGGAGCGGAGGCGGATGGGGGTTGTTGCGGCTTCTCAGTCTCATGCTGGTGGTGGTGCTGCTGCACCTGCACCTGCTCCACAAGCGAGAAAAGGAAGCATAGGACTTCGAGCCATAACTGAAGATGATAATGATGAAGGGGGGTTCCTCTCATTTTGGAATGGTGCCGGGCGTACCAATAATGATGATGAAGAAGATGATAATGAAAATGATGAGATTGCCAAGAGGGAAAAGAAGAAGAAATCAAAGCGTAAGAAGAAGAGAGATGATGAGGGCAGTGTGTTTACTTCATTCTTTTAGAGAGAACGGAGACGGAGGAGAGTGGCTGGGATGGGGAGGATCATCATAAAAGTTAATGTGTTCAATTAACCACCACGTCTTAATGGATGAGCTACGAACATTGGTTGATATTTGAATCTTCAATTGTGCGGAAGGGACAGCATCTCTTCAAGATACGCAACACAATGATTAATTTAATGACGACAAAAGCAGACATCCACACAGACGAAGAATTCGCTATCGTTATCTGCTCGTCTCGAACTATACACAACTCTTGACCTAACAAAAAATTGGAGCATTTAAAGCACTCCTACACAAACTTCCCCTAACCCTAATCCTAACTAGTATGATCACCACCTGAGTTGCTGTTCAATAAGTACTTCAAACAATAGCTCCTCCATGATAATGATCTCCTTCTCTACCCTTTTTGCACATCTCGCATTGACAATTTGTACTACCACGACGATGGCGCACCTCTTTCACGAGACGTTTCCCAGCAAACACAGCCAAACCAATGATAGCAACTGCTGCAACAACACGTTCAGCCGCCGATATAGGATCTGCTTCCACATTTTCATACACGCTTTTAAGTTGACTCGTCTTCAAACACAAGTCACCATTGGGGGCCGAAGCTCGAACGTCACAACCTACAACACCCTCCATGACATTTAGTGTAGAATATTCCTCTAGATAAGCGGAGAGATCGACAGTCATTACTCCTTCCGAACCACACGCGACGCCGCTTACGTATGTATTGTTGCACAACTCCATTGTCGTTTCGATAGTATCATCTGTTGTAGGGCATTGGATTTCAAATGTCAATTCGATGTCATCGTCGTAATCTTGAGCAGATGTGAAGGTTCCCAAGAGAGTGCCGGTGTAATCGGGTCGAAAGGACATGTCCGTGAAGACGGTATTTTCGGTACTATGGTATACATTGCTGCATTCGAAGCCTGTCATGATGATCGATGTTGTTTCTGGATATTGTAGCTATAGAGTAGAGAGGTGTAGAGGAAGATATATAGCTGGAACGGGAAGCTTGGGCTGACGACTTGTAAAGCAAAAGCTCAGTAGTGATACAGCGAGTGGATGATGTTATGGATGCTCAGCAGATTTACTTCTACTTCCTGCAATGATACCGCCGGCCGCAGCTGAGTTTGTTGAATAGCCTTGAATAGTGCGTAGTGCTTCGTTCGGAGACCTAATGCCAACGGCCACAAACACGTTACTTTTTGATGGAATCGTTTGCGCTTTGGAACAGAGTGCAATTCCTTTCTGGTCTTACAGCAGGTTTGCTTGTGTAGGAATTAGTAATACCTTTAATCTTTTTTGTTTTGACTGAGGAACTACTATGTGAAAGTGGAGCTTTCGCTTCTCCTGTCGCTGTACCATTTTCGTTATCTCTATCTTTCTCTCTCTCTCTCTTTCTCTCTTCTCTGTTTCCCATCCCATTCCTCCCTTCATTCAAGAGTTGAGAGTCAATCCTGTATCCATGGGATTTGGCCTTTATTTTGGCTCCCAAGCTGGGTCTGCTGCTTGTTGTAAGTGAGTGGTATGTACCCTTGCAAATTCAGTACCTTCAGTGGATTGTCTCATTTCCAGTGCACAACACGTTTGACTTTCGCTTCGGATTCTCGTACGCCATGTCACACGTCCCTCGGGATGGAACCATACGTAGTGGCGCCTAGGTCGGGAGGAGCCCCTTTCGATAGTCCATTGAGAATATTTCATGCTGTGTAAACTTGATATATACTGATCTGGGAGGATGTGAATGTGTATCAGAAGATATGTCACTGCTTCTGCGATCATAAGTAGGTTTTGGACCCACCCCTATTACAACAAGAAGCCTGTATAACAATCAATGCGAGCACAAAAGGAAGCCACAGGTAACATATTGTACTGTCAACCAATAGAATAACTTAATTTATCATGGCGATGTCAAAAGAAGATAGAGAGGATCTCAGTCTGCTTTGCTTGCCCTGACCTACACACATAACAGCCACGTTGGACCTATGCCACACTACCGCTTTGTTCCCAATACTTATGATTGCCACTTGGCACATTTGCATACAATAAGGCCCGAACTTAAACCAACCCTTCTTCGCCTTCGTAGAGCTTCTGTTCTAGACTTTTCGTAGACGTAGAACGGGTAATACTTTCTCCCGGAGGACCTAGAACGAGATCGACTTCTCCCGGACCTTGAACGAGAAAGACTTCTCCCGGACCTAGAGCGGGTGATACGTATTCCATTTTGGGATACGCTTCACACGTAAGATTCCAACTGAAATTTTTGAACGTTTATAGGCAAATGCAGCCAAACCAATCAAAGCTACGAGAGCGATTATATCCAAAAAGTATCTCCACTTGAAGGCTACTTCACTTGTGAGAGGAGCGTGAGAAAAGGAGAAGAGATGGGAGGTGGTTGAAATCGGTGACTTGATGCACTTTTCTTTGTTTTTCCCGCTTGGCTTTGCTTTTGACACTCGATGTAAGAGCTGGAGATAAAGAGACGCCATCGTTTCCGATGTTGCCCCTGCACTGGGTACAGCGATTGAGGATAGATCGAGGTTACATTCCCCGGCATCTCCACAGGCGACACTTTCCTCTGTAAGATAAGTGCACAATTCGAACTTTTCTTCCAAAACTTTTACGTCACCCATCGTAGCTGTCAATGATGCTTGTGTGTTATTCTTCCATTCAGCGTCAGCGGTGATTGTTGCGAGAAGTACATTGTCGTCGCTGTAGTCAAGCTCCAAGTCCGTAAAGATTGTATTTCCACTGCAATCGAAACTCATGATTATTGTTGTAGATGAATGAATGAGAAGGAAGGCAAGGAGCCGCACCTGTGATTGTAGCTACTTCTGTGTCTTCTATTGTATCTGGAGAGTAGTCTCGGTTTGTGGTGAGACATTTATGTGAGGAAACATCAACGCCCAACGCAGCGGAGCAGCGCGTTATGTATCTGAGTAGGGTGTCCACACATCAAATTTGTGGTTCCAATTTGCGATTTTGTGGTTCAAATTTGTGGAAAAGTCACAAAATCACAAATTTGATTTTGCGGTTTTTTGACCTCGTACCGTGCAAAACCGCAAATATCTAAATCGTTATTTTGTGGTCAAAATTGTGATCTATTTTCATATGATTAGGGGGAGGGCTAAGGAATAAAAAGAAAAAGCCCAAAAATGGAAAACAACTTCTTGCGTGGACAGAAAGAGGTAAAAAAAACACAAATTGCGATCACAAATTGCGATCACAAATTTGAACCGCAAAATCGCAAATTGGGGTTTTTGTGCGGACACCCTAGTGCATTTTTGTGATGTTTCATATTTTTAGCCATTCTTGTCGAGTTTAGAAGAAAGGGTCCGTTAACTGCACGTAGGAATAGTATATGTGCCTTTGAAAACATTTTGGCCGTTAAATCTATCGTCCTCATTATTTGAGTACAATCATATGAATTCATCGTCCCCAGACTGTGCTTGGGAGCTGGACCGGATTGTGGTGGATGCGTCATCATCATATCAAACAATTTAGAACACGCTTAAAATATGCCATGACGATGACAAAAAAGATAGATATCATTTCCGTCTGCGATGCTTGCCCTCTAGTGAGTTACAATACAACACACACATCGGTTAATCAGCCGCGGTGGAACCTATAAGTATGTGCATATTTACATTTCGGCAAGATTTACATGCAACGGCCTAAACTTAAGCCATCTCTCCCGAGACCTCTCCTCTGTAGAGCTGCTCGTCTGCACCATTCTCAGATGTAGCACGGTTACGACGTTTCACGGCATACGCAGCCAAACCGACGATAGCGATCGCTCCAAAAAGAAAACCAGCCGTCTTGGAGGCGCCACCCCCCGAAGTGAAAGAGTTTTCATAGGCGGTTGCAAAAGTATGAGTGCACGTTTCATCTGTTGATCCGTCTGGCTGTGCTATAATCGTGATGTCAGCATAGGTGATTACATTTTCGACCATTGTCTCGTGTCCACTGGGAAGACACGACGTAAGATCGAGCTCTACCGTTCCTGATTTTCCGCAGTCGTTGTCATAATCACCAGATGCAAGGTAGGAGCAAAATGAGATTTGTTTATCCACAATTTGTTCGCCAGCGAGCGTGGCATTGATTGTTGCTGTTGTTTCTGTATCCCAATCATTGGTAGCAGTGATTGTTGCGAGAAGTTCATTGCTGGTGCTGTTGTAGGCAAGCGTGAAATCCTTAAAGATTGTATTTCCGGTGCAAGTGAAGCTCATGATGATGCGTATTGCAGTATTAAGGCAGCACTGGGTAGTAAGCTATGCTACTGCGAGTGCGTTGGCTGTTATTGTGGTGCAGTGGCGCGTTTTGCTTCATTCGCGGAAGTGGTGGTTAGCTTGTCATGGCTCGGTGCTCGCTCGGAGCAAGTTTGTGAGAGTTTCTTCTCAGCTGTCGCGCGCCAAGTAGAGCCCAGTCCAAAGCAAAGAGGGAGAGAGAGAGAGCTCTTGTTTAGTGCGGTCTGGGTAATAGTTTACCTCATTGTTGTAATGGGGTACCAAGTAGACATGTTGGTTAGATTGGTAGACCGACAGCAGTGAGATATTCGCCCATCATGAGCAACTAAAACAATCAAGAGAGCACAAAGAGCAGTAGAACAAGAACAAGAACATACTGTCAGACATTGTAGAACACATTTAATTTATCATTTGTCAGATAAAGAGGATCTCCTCTGTGACGCTTGCCCTGACATATAATATATACACACATCGATTTATGAGCCGCGGTGAAACCTACAATCTTATGTAGACAACTTTAGGCAGCCCGAGCTTTTAAGCCAGCTCTCCTCCGTAGAGCTGCTCGTCTATACCATTCATAGATGTAGCACGGTTACGACGTTTCACGGCATACGCAGCCAAACCGACGAGAGCGATCGCTCCAAAAAGAAAACCAGCCGTCTTGGAGACCCTCCCCATCATGGAAGGGCTACGGTAGGGGGTTTCAAACGCCGCCTTGTTGCACGATTCGTAGTATTCCTCTGTTGATCCGTCTGGCTGGGCTGTAACCTCGATGGTAGCGTTGACCATAACACCTTCGACTAATGTCGAGCTTAATCCACTCACCTTTGAAGTAAGGTTAAGCACTACATCTCCTTTTTGTCCGCAGGCGACGCCAGCATCTTCATCGATGTAGTCGCACAATTCGATGTCTTTACTCACACTATCGCCAGCCCATGTGATATTGATTGCTGCTGTTGTTTCATTATCCCATTCACCGTCAGCGGTGATTGTTGCGAGAAGTCCATCATCGATAGTGTACAAAAGCTCCAAGCCATTAAAAATTGTATTTCCATCGCATTCGAAGCCCATGATGATTATTGCAGTATGAAGAAAGGGAAGGGAGAGACAGCACTGGGTATTGTAGTGTTATGTAAGCAATTTACTACCAATTTACATTGATAAGAAGTCTACGTTGAGTTCATAGGGGCGTGTTCGCTCGGTGCACCGCAGGTTATGTGAGAGGTTTCTTATCATCTGTCGCAAGTGAAAGTCAGCTTTTTAGCCCTTCCCTCGAGTCTAGAGAAGAAAGCTAAGGTACTTCGTAACTTTCGTGGATCGAACCTCTACAATACATAGAGCTGGGCAACGCCAAGTTTTGTACAAACAATACAGTAGGCAATCATAATAGATGATCGTCTTCACATCATAATAATTTGTATTGCTAACTGATGTGGCTACAGTTTTCTATTCTGGCTCCATTATTAATGTATTTGCTTTCTGGTCGGGCCGCAGTCGTAAGTCTCCAGTCTGCGGTCAGGTCATTACACCCTCGAAAATGCTCTGATCGAGACCTTCTATGCAGCTGCTGCTGTCGTGTTCTGTTTACTCCGTGCTTATTGTTTCTTCAGAATGATTATTATCTCTCTAGATGAGACGATACACGCCTGTATCATAATGTGTTCCGCCATCATAAAAAGTTACTACTCCACCCACATCATGACCGGCATACTAACAACTAAAAATCAATTGAGTAAAAAGGGAGTAATAGGAACATACTGTCAAACAATACACATTTAATTATCATTTCGATGACGGAAGCAGATAAAGAGGATCTCAGTCTGCTTTGCTTGCCCTGACCTACACACATAGATTAATCAGGGCCGCGGTGGAACATGCACACCTCTCGGTCAAATATTACATACAAAGGGACAAAGTTAGCCAGCTTCTCCTCCGTAGAGTTGCTCGTCTGCACCATTGTTTGGACTTAGAACGGTTACGTACGGTTGGTTGCGACGTTTCACAGCATACGCAGCCAAACCGACGATAGCGGCCGTTCCAAAAAGAAAACCAGCCTTCTTGGAGGCGCCACCCCCCGAAGTGAAAGCCGCTCTTGTAATGTGGACGCCACCGTCGACTTTGCGCACGTTTCATCGTTTGATCCGCTGGCTAGCTGTTATCTCGACGTCAGCCGATGCGATAGCCATGTTCATCATAGACGATGTGAATTGTTTGTGTCTTTTTCAGGGAGAAGGAAAGAAAGATCGAGCACTACAGTTCCTGATGATCCCACAGTTACCAGATAAAAGGATGTTATCCGCGCACAATTCGAACGATTCCTCTACTACTGGCGTGCCACCCACATATGCCGTGATTGTTGGCATGTTGTATCTTGATTCCAAGCACCGGTCAGCGTTAGATTGTTGCGGTTAAGTTGACCGGCGGTGCTCAGTGTTAAGCGACACAGTTTTAAAGATTGTATTTCCACTGCAATTGAAACCCATGTATTATTGGTAGGATGAAGGAAGAAGGGAAGGAAGATGCAGCACTGCGGGCAGGATAATAAGTTGTTATCGTCGACGATAGATGATGCGATCATGGTGAGCTCAATTTGTATATATTTTTGTGAGAGTTTCTGTTTGAGAACTTCTTATCATCGCCAAAAGAAGCTCTGGTACTAAA